>CAAKHC010013751.1:0-14412 GCA_901007825.1 Macroramphosus scolopax | reverse complement strand
AACAGACGTTTATTTCGTCTCTCAATACTTTCAGCCAATTTAAGATCAGGAAAAAGGGAAAATACATAATTTAACTTTAAAAATCTCAAGCTGACTGAACTGTTTGGGTCCTGCCAACCTTCTGAACACTGATCCAGTTTACTGTCATCGCAGCAAAACTTATGAAGAGAGCATGTAGGACATATTTTAATTTTGGCTTATAAAACAACCTTTTTATTGTCTTCCTGACTAATATTTCCGCACTATAACAGCGTCTTCAACTACTTGGACTGTTGACTTGAAGCCTTTATGTGCAGCTTTAATGAGTTACCTCTCTGGACCTGTATTCTTCCAGATTTATGACAACGCCATGATCACAGCCGGCCTGAACGACGATCCCCGGCCGATGATTTCCCGCCTCAACGACCTGCTGACCAGAGCTCTGGACAAGCACTGACAGCTACGTGCAGACACAAACAGTTGTAGCTTTGGTGGCAGTTGGCTGCAGACTGAAGCCTTTTTAGCAGCTGACGGGGCCCAATAAAGCCGGAGAACTGCAGGTTCTGAAGAGAGCTACTGGCAGTTGCTCATCTGAAGCCATTAAACCACATCTGTTTCCCCTCTGAAGTACTTTCCCGCCGACAGACAACCAAAACGGAGTGAAGATGAAAAGCTCGCCGCTTGTAGAGAACCTCTCCATGAACGCTTTCATGTCCTCATGCTTTGTTAAGAATATTTAGAAGACTATGAGCCATAAACACTCGTCATCTCCGTTTGACTTTCTGACTCCAGTTAGGGGTGGACGATATGTATCAATGTATATTCAATATCAGAGTAACGGTTCATGTCACTAGTCGGTGTTTGTTCTTTAAAGTCAATTAAGAGATGGTCTAAAAATAACCATATTTGTCTTATTTGGAATTTCCTATAGAAAGTGCAGAAAAAGCTCTTCCTCATTTCTCTCCTCCTCCTCCATGTCTGACTATATTTTACCATTCGAGCTGGATTTGTAGGATTACAGCTCCCTCGGTGAAAGCCGTGTTGCACGGTGTGTACTGTCATATTGCCCAACCTCGTAACTCCGCTCATACCTTGACCTGCAAACATTGATTTTTGTGTGACCAGGTACAACTAAAATACATGTTCAGGTCACATCTTGAACAGTTTGGATACACATCAGACAACCGTTTGGGCTTCTGAAGTGTGTGAATGTGATGATTCAGTTGCAAATGCTAAATGTTTTTTTTTTTTACACTAATTTCTTTTCATCCTTTCATGTAATATTTTGTTACAAACTGAAACATCGACGTCGTGTGGATACGTTAATGAACGTTAATGGTGTTGGTGGTGCGATGAATAAACATGGCTAAACTCGTGACAATTAAATACGCTGCCAGCAAAGAGCTTCTTGAAAACACAATCTTTACTTCATTTCAAAAGGAACATCTCTGTCGTGAGACACCTCAGCTTCCAGACGTCGTCCTCCAGCGTGATGTGTCGCAGACTGAAGAATCAGATGGTTTTGGAGGTAGAAGGTTAGAGTTCAGGTGAAGTGAGTATCCGTGGTTACAGTGTCCCAGTGCTGTCCATCCTGTTGAACCACAGCAGGGCACAAAGCGCCAACCCCACCTGCTGCTTCCTCCCCCCCTCAGGGAGCCATCCTGCCTCAGGCCTCCGTCTCCTGACAATCCGTCAGCATCCACAAATGCCAAAGGAATGTCAGGACAGCTTGTCGATGTTGGCCAAGAAGCGCTGGGCCCACCATTCATCCAGATCTATGGGCACGAAGTCTGGGGAAAAGATGGATGAATTCAATATCTGTATGCATGCGGTCGCCCTGGGAGGTTTTAATACTCATTAATATGACATCACACAGGCAAAAGGAACATTGTGATGTAATGTTAGGTTGGAAACAGCTGGTGATGAAGATAGAAACTCCTCCGTGGACCAGTTTGGCCTCTGGACCCTGTCCATTAAAGGGTGGAGTTCTGAAGAGACATTTTGGTCCAAGTTTTCACCCAACAGTTGACTTTTCATTCACTATTGCACGTCTTCACTGCCCCCCAGTGGCCACAGCAAGGAACTGCAGCATCCTCATGACTATTTCATCATTCTTAGTATCAAAATGTAACTACAGAATGGTTATGACATCACAAGGTTTTTACGTTAGAAGAAGATTGTAATAGGAAGAATATTAATGAAATATGAGGTAACACACTCCCTCATTACCACTTTCTTATTGTTACTTCAATGGGATCATCTCAAATTTTGATGTCTAAGTAAATGAACTCTGTACTGAGAGCTGACTGCTTCACTTATTTACAGACATTAAGTAGTTTGTGTTCTTGCGTAGTTCACTGTTAGACAAATGAAGACACGATCAGCAGGTTTTTGGTGTCAGAGGAAGAGTACTCACTGTCCACGGGTGTGCTGGGACTGTTGTCCTCATACTGGACTGCTGCCTGCGCCGCCTCGGGCTCCTGGTCGTCTGCCTGCTCCTGCTGCACCACTTCCTGCCAGGCTGAGACAACCAACCAGTCAGTACAGCCCCTCATCATTATTATATTAGAAGATACTTTATGGCCATAATTAGATTTAATAAACTATTAATAAACAGCAGTACATGAAGCAGGACTCCTCTTGATTCCCGTACGTGTCCATAACATTTGACATGTTGCATTAAATTCCCGATGGGATATTTGACTTTCACATGAATTACTTTGATCTTTCTGCAGAGCTTAAACTGCATAAGGAATCTGGTACTTTGCTACAGGTCTCTCACACACACGCTCAAGGCTGACTTCTAATTCAGGTTAACATTTGCCAAAAGTTAAAAGGAGTCCTGCACCCCCAGAGTCACACCCACAGTGTCAAACAAGTAAAGTCCACAAGGGCAACTGCTGCAGCGGCACGCCACTCCTGGCAAACGTTTGTATTTCAAATAACGCAGCATGTGGACATGTCACATGTGGCTTGCATGTGTGTGTGTGTGTAAACTACGGTTGATTTTTATCTCTGGTAGCTGCCTGCAGGTTGTGACACTTAGAGAAGGCGATCGGGGGAGGGGGGGTCTACTCTGTGTCCTTGCCCACTCAATGGCAAGGTTACTAAAGTTGTTTATGAGCTTGGCTTCAACACCAGCGACTCACAGGAGGACACGGCACGACAAGTGTGACAAAGAAAGTCTCAGAGAGCCCGAGCGGAGTTTAAAAGCGGGTCGCTGTCTAGAGTTTCACCCGGAAGAACTCTTCAATCCGTCAGACAACAAGCTTCCTTCCCGAGTGGCTGTTCATCTGCATTATGTGCTGTTTCCTTCAGCACAGGCGCCATCAAAGGGTCATGAGGAGCTGCTCTGTTTGGTGCCTATCAGTGGCAGAGCAGCTTGGAGGGTGAGGCCTTGGAGGAGGGGGGGGAGGGGAGCAATAATATAACAGCATATCTGGCTGACACAATGAGAAGTGCCGTATCTTCTCATCTTCTCACCCTCATAGACGAACTTGACGTTCTCCTCATGTGCGTCGGTGAATCTCTCCTCCTGCTGGGTGTCCGCGGGGAGAGTCGGAGCGGGCTGGTGGTACTTCTTACCGTTCAGACGGTTGAAGACGATCTTGGGCGCAGGGAGGCTGACGGGAAGGAAGAAAACATATGATTGGATTATCCAGAGAGACGCTCTTTGTTTCCCCTGTGTGACTCTGGGCCTAAAGTCAAACAAGGTTGGTTGTGCAGGAGATCGCAACAGCTGAATGAAGCAACATGTGCCACCTTTGCCCTCCCACAAGGTCAAACACACACACAGCCAGGCTGGTTTGGAGGGCTTGGAATCAGCCCAGCATGCAGATTGAGCCTTGGGGGGAAGTCAGAGAGTGAAGGCGTGTTTGGAATCATTCAGGTTTATGCAGATGAGCTGCCAGGACACCGTCCTTTCACCAACATCTGGAAAGTTCATCTGATCCTCATAAAACACATACAAAACCTTTGTGTTAGAAGAGTTTCCCCCTCCAAGGAGAAGCTGCAGACTTACTCTGGCATACTGAAGGACGTCTGCTTGTGCTTGAAGTCGTTGATTTTGTTGTCCAGCTGCTGTGTCGGTCCTGGAGAGGAAGGAACATGCACATTAACAATTAACCAACAGGATGACTGATGATCTATCACTCAGGGTGGGGGGGTTCAGCTCACCTGTGCGTCGCTGGGTGACCAGTTTGCTGGGACCTTTTGTAATTGTGTACATCCTGCGCAGGCAGGCACCTGTAAACCCGGAGTTAGAGGTGAGAAACGTCCAGTTTTGGAGCAGGTCTACATGTAAAGACACTCCGAGTCCAACACGCGTCTCCTCCTGATCGATGGAAGTAAACTCTTGATTCGATGTGTGGAGCTCAAATTCACTTCACCGACAGTTTGACGTAAATCCGCGGGACTGACGTGAGACTGTTTGGTAACCTCTCAGGAAAGACAACCGTGCGTAACTCCGCGTGAAACCATCTGCAGCAGCGGGGCATCCCAAGCTCTTCCTCTGGCATCCGCCGTCCGGACATCAAACCCAGGTCTCGTTTGTGTTTAAAGGTGTCCTGCACAGCCACAATGTCACATAACCTGAAAGAGCGGCTGCCGGTAGTAAGTAAGGACGCACCGCGTCAAAGCGCACCACTGCTCGTACGTCGCTACACGCCCCCTTCTGCGATTTAAAGAGACAGTGTCCCCGGACGGAGGAGCAGCAGCTCTGATCACGTGGTCTGCACGTCATCAACAGTGGCGATCCTAGAGTCTGCTGGGGGCCCTGGGCAAGACATTACCATCCACCTACGTTCAATAATCTGAATGCTTGTCCAATAATAATAAAAAAGCTGCATAATTGAACTGTTTTCAGTGGAAGAATGACACATTAAAAAGGCAGAAAGAGCTGTTCTGAACATCCCAGTGTCTTTTTTGCTCTTTGTTTTCCTTCATTGAAACTTTGTGGCAATCAACAGTAATGGAATGAGGCTCCTTAATGGAGGTTTGGGGGGCTGTCTGAAATAATCATTAGCAAAGGGTGATCAAAATCCTGACTGAGCATAGTTTATTGCTAATAAGGCAATGAAATTCTTCTCTCCTGGCGGTGGGCAGCCTTTAGCTGCAGCCGGGGGGCAGTCTGGGGTGAGGTACCTTGCTCAGGGGCTCTTCAGGTGTGTTGTTAATGAAATAAGAACACCTCCCTCTGCACACCTTACGGTCAGAATAGTGTACCAACTCTAAACATGCTGAAACATGATGAAGCATGTGTCAGCAGAGTTGAGAGCCGTCCAACTGTCTCTGTATTTACAGTATACAGGTGAGCTTAGGCGCTGAATGCAGTCATACACACACACATGCCTGTTTACAACGCAACAATACTGGTAAAAAAAACTGTAAAAAAACAGTCTTTATTCATACAAGATGTCTTTTTATTGCCACTGCAGCTGTCGCTATCATCGGCTGATACTCATATTCATTTAGTATCTGTACATGTGACGGTTGTAATGCAATGCGGATACGTTCAACAGAAATAAATTGAAGGAGTGCAGTGTGGAGTTAGGTCTACTTAAAGCAGCGTACGGACCCTTATAGAGAGAGACAGCATTAACCACATAAAACTGAAACGTTAAGTATCACGTGAAAGAGATTTACATTTATTTTCAGTGTCTGGTTAAACATTTCTTTTGTGGATGGGAAGGCAACTCAGAACAGTTTTAAAACCATGCCTCTCAGATTAGATTAGATTAGATTATTATCAGCTTGCAGATCAAGTCATTCAGAGTGAAAACCTTTTCGGAGGCCTTTAAGTGAAGTCTTTTATAAATGCATGTGTGTTGGCTCTCTGGTGGCAGAGCTGATGTCCATACGATCACAGAGCAGTGACATCAGCACATCACTTCACATCACTGGCGATCACTCTCGCTTCACCTTGCAGTCGTGGAGAGAAGAGAAGCCTGGAAAACTACACTAGAAGTTTAAACATTTATTAACTTCCTCCTTTACATAGTTTTTTTAATATGTTACTATCTTGTATGGAAGATGAGTGATTCCCAAAGTGTGGGACACTGCCCCCTGGTGGAGGTAATGCAAGTAACAACACATTAAATAAATTTTGCATCTGTCATAGAATAAGAAAAGATCATCTGAAGTCTATGAATTGGATAAATATTGCGAATGCAAAGACATCTAATGTTACAATCATATACACCGACTCCTCCGAAAGTCTCTGAAAGATCAGTTTAGAAGGTAGAAACAATCTTTAAGGTAGCGTAATCCTAATCCCTCATCCAGGAGAGTTGGAGGTATCGCTGCTGGTAGTCGGACGAGGATTCAGCAGAGCCTTTGTTAGATTTAAAGGGCGATTTCCTGTATGCCAGCTACAGGGACCTTCTCCTACACTGGGAAGCTTGTTTGATCAATTGCCGATGCGAAGCTTGTTAGCACCATCAAACTCTCTAAAAATCAACTCCATCTACACGTTTTAGTACTTTTAGTAGTGAAACTGCTTAATACCGATTTATAACTTCTAACCTGCTTATAAGGAAGCTGTGAAACATTTTCTGGAGTTTTCGTGGGTGCGTCATCCTTCAGTACTGAGGATCGCAGTCTTCCAGGAGACTGTCGGTGATGAAGCCGATCTTGAGCTGGTTTTGGTAGAAGTCTTTCTCCACATCAGTGTTAACGGTCCAGCCCAGCACCTCCACGCCGCGCTCTGCCCAGTACTCCACGTAGTCCCTGGGAGAAGGAAGAGAGGAGGAGATGATCACACAGCTGGTGAATAAAGAGCCGCGGCCGTACAAGACGGCTGCGCCTCTACGTAGAATTCATTATCTTTTTATGGAGCTCTGGCAGGGAAAACTTGACAAATAAGCCTCGGGACGTTCCGTAATGTAGCAGCGTGAAGGAACAGCAATGTTAGCTTAAGTAAAAAGGCAATTATGTCTTTCAATTATCTCACTGCCTTTTATTATATTACATCAGAGTCATTGAGCGGAAGGTTGAGAACCGCTCACACAGGAAGCGGTCGGCTGCACGGCTCCACAGCGAGCAAATCAAATCATTTAAAACTGGAATCTGGTTTGTATTATTCTATTTTTGTATCACTTCAAAGTGACTGTAAAAACAGGCTGCTGCTGGTCATGACAGACATCCTGTAAAGATAAGAAGTAATCACATTTAACTCCACCTACTGTGAGATGAAGTCCTTCTGCACGAGGATGGCAGAGGCTCCACAGAGTCTCCACAGTATGTGGTGGTGAGCCCAGTCCAACAGGACGTCCAGGAGCCCCGTCCACATCTGAACCCATGACGACAGGGCCCGAGGAGTGCCGTCGCTAAAGCGGCTGAGTCTCCAGGGCCGATGGGTCAGAGCCGAGACCACGTTGGGGTCCGTCTGACGCATCTGTGGACCAAAGACGTCAACAGAAAGCTTTTAGCTGTCGTCTCAGTCAGAAATCAGAGTTACAGAAGTGAAGACACCGGGCTGTTTAAATTGGTGCTACATGACATGAATTGAGCAAACTCTATTATCCTCTTAATTGATTCGACAAACAAGACATTAAACGGCTTTAAAACAGTTGTCTTAAGTCTTATTAATGTTACCTTATAGATGACTTTAGGTTCAAAGGAGCAAACAATGCTTGAATTGTAAAGGACTGGAAACTTCTTATACATCTCGTGAAGCAGTGATGCAGCCTGGGGAGGAGGGAGACTTTAGAAATAGTCCATAAGATCAGTACGAGTTACATTATTTAAACAGGTTATTTAAAGAGATTCCTGCAGATGATATAATAAGGCCGTCTGACTAGGAGGGTGGATGAACTGAAGATGTGCATGTATCCATTAATGCACCTTATCAGGTTGACCTTTGACATCGAAAAAGATGGTCAGCTGGTGTCTGATGCATTCCTCCACAGCCTCCTGCAGAGTTGGGACCTTCTCTCCACTGAACTTCAGCCTGGCAGGAAACCAAAAGGTGAAACTAGAGTTACACTCCTGTCGTGAAACCTACTTCAATAGTGCTTCTCATCATCCTCTCTGTAAAATCTCCTGATAAAGAACAAGTAAGGACTAGACATGCTAGGATGTCTTGACCTTAGCTTCCTTAGGGTTAGCTGAAACCAGATGTTTGCAATGCAGCGTACTTCAACCTGTGACGAGCAGCGGCGTCCAGTTTCCTGAGCTGAGCAAACTGCATTTCTCGAATGAGTCCAGAGCCGTTGGTGGTGCGGTCCACGGTCTCATCGTGCATCAGTACTGGCACCCCGTCGGCTGTGAAACTCAGGTCCAGTTCCACTCCGGTAGCTCCATTCCTACTGGCCTGCAGCAGGACGGACATGAGAGACAAAGAGGATCAAAGTATTTGTACAACCAGCCCACGTGGGTAATAAAAGGCGGGTCAAGTTCTGGTTGTCTTCATTTCTAACCCCTTCGTATTCGGCGGCAGTGTGAATGTTCTCACTGTTCCAGTTTCCTGCCGCGGTGTTGATGTTTGTTCGAGCCTCACCCTTTAAAGCCCTGCAAATGATTGTTCGCCAGTGTTGGCACGATACGGGAGCTCTTAGGAGTTTAACAAAAAGCAGAAGGCGGGCCAACAATGTGAGGTTACATAAGATGGAAGTGCTTAGAAGAAAGAGTCCAGCCGACATGCCCAGGAGGGGTTTACATGGTGTTTACCTGGGTTAGGTGGGCTTCAACTGGGATTCAACTAGTGTGTTGTTTAAGAGGGTTTGGTGATGGAGCCCACAAGGGAAAACCAGTAGAACATACACAGGGTAGATTTGAATTGGGAACATTGGTACTGGATGGCTTCCAAATGCACATCTGGGCGAACTGATGTGCAACCCAGATCTCAGATCCCACGAGTTTGCTGGTTTGGATCTGCAGAATATTCACTAAGAGGTAATATTCTCAAATATCAAGATCAATCAGGGACGCTTGTGTGAAGCGAGATACTACAAACTAGAACATGAGGTGTGATTGAGAGATGCTCAACCTTTGTCATGAACAACAAAGACCATGCTGAGGTGGAGGAGGAGCAGCAGCTGGTGAACTGCTCAGCACCTGCATGAGTGGGATGTGTTTACAGACTCATCCACATACAAGGATGGATGGAGGAGAGATGGGGGCATGTTATGAGACTGCAAGCATCGCTGACTCGGCAACACAAGCCTAATGCATAATGTGGATTAGTCAGTCCTGCTGTCACTGTTGGTGCAAAGGCTAATAAATCAACCAGAATGCGCTCAAGCTTTGAGTCACTTTCGCATGCAGGTTTCTGCAGAAATGAAAATCTATTCGGTTGCTCCCTGTTATCTTCCTCCGGCGGTTCAATAAAGCATTTGGGATGAGCTGATAAGTGTTTATGTGTCTGACCTCTCTGATCGCTGCCAAGGTGTTCTCCGGAGCATCGTGGCTGCCTCCGCGGTGCGCCACCACCGCCACGCCGCCCAAATTGGCCCTGGGCCGCAGGACGCGTCCGGCCTGGTCCACCGGCACCGGGGAGAACCGGAACATCACCATGAAGACGTAGAGGAATGCGGTGAGCAGGGAAGCCCCCGACGCGCTCCTCGTCCCCAGCAAAACCAGCAGAAAGGCCGCCGAGAAATACATCACTTCATCTCCGAGCTGCAGCATCATGAAACGTTTGTCACGACCGGACCGGAGGAGGGATGAAGAATCAGGAGGATGTTGCCATGGAAGGAGCTCTGCTGTCACTGACTACATGGTGGATGGATCACAGAGCAGACTGCACACGGAGGACCGGGGGAGCAGCGGTTTGGCTTCGTGGCTGTGCAGGGAGGATGAGTGGAGGAGAAGAGGAGGGGGCGTCTTCATCAAATATTTAAAGGGCTCTCCAGACCTCCTGTAATATATCCCACTGTTTCATTGACATATCTATGTTTGAGTACTCCGGCATCGATTGGCTGCAGACTGGAGATGAAACATGAGGCTCGTTTCGCATCACTCAAAGAACACACGATGAAATGATGTTTAAATATGAGATCAAATAGAAGTGAGACTGACGGATGAGCCAGTCAACTGTTTGATAAACACCACAGACCACCAGAGATATAATCAGCTAATCTGAAGAAGTTGGGAGGCCTCACCTGCAGTTACATGTTGCCATGGTGATGCTCACCGCTGTGAAGTGAGACAAGGACTCAGCTGAGAGATACAAACTACAAACAACAGCAGTTTAACACGTTCGCCCACTCTGACTTAAACCTGCAGGTGAAACATCCTTGTCTCAAGTAAACATCAGGTCTGAGATTCTGATTTATTTAAGTTGTATCTGATTTTTTTTTTTTTGATACAAGGTGAACAATTATCCTTTAACTTCATGGACAAATCTCCTGTCGGACGCAGCAACCGTCTGGAGGCTGCGATGTTTCGGGTGCAGGAACAAAACAACATCACAAACCATCTGCAGCAGTCGTGTCGATGGGAACAAACAGATCTTATAACTGTATTACAAAAACAGGCGAACGCAACTACGGTGAATCAAAAGGCAAGTTGTTTTCAGAAAAACAAAAAACAATAAAGCTCTACATTTAAAGACACATGGGAAATTAACAGTCTCACATCCGGGTTCAAACTTCACTGAATCTAAACTGTTGGTCCATTTTAGAAACTGTCATTCAGGCCAGTTTGATCAGAGAGTTCTTTAAAACAAGGCACACATATTAAATACGCAGTCCACTGCCTGTCACTCTGTGGGCAGCGAGCTGATGTGCTGGAGCAGCCGGTCGCAGTGGTGAGGACTCCGCTGTTTGTCCCTCACTGCCTCCACTTCCTTCTGCAGGAGTGCCGGTAGGATGGAGCTGCCTTCCTTCAGGATCTCTGGAAACAGTTAAACATCAGTTAAACATCAGTCAGCAGATGGCAGTGATGAACTACTCTACATGCCCTGCAATGCTCTTTCCTTCCACTGAGCGGCGCTGCTTCTCTCTCCCAGCCTCTGCTGCTTGTCAGAGGATTACAGTGTTCCTTAAACTGCTGTCAGGAGCCAAATGCTCCAGAAATCACAAACCAAGAGGGCTCTTCCAGTGGTGACACGCCGTCACCGTGATGTTATTGCATGCAAACCCCTCATCCGACACCAGGCTTTGTTCTTCAACCAGATCGAGGGGATTTTTTTTTTTAGCTTTTGTGTACACTGTACCCAGCTGGGATGGGATCTCGACTTAAATGAGAACAATGACGACTTGTGAGAATTAAGTTATCCCCGTGCCAAGAGTCTGTGTGCGTGTGATTGAGCAGGAAGCAGCCGCGCTGCCAGGACAGTGGGATTACTGGAGGAGGAGGAGGAGAGAGAGAGGGGCGAGGGAAGGGCGGGTGGAGGGGCGGTTGGCTTTCCTGTCCATCATGCTGTCGGGACATGCTGCAGACATCAAGCCACTTCACAGACGTGCGTTTGAAATCCAAGAAGCACAAGAATGGGATTAGCTATTAAAAGGAACAAAGAGGGAAAAAAGATAAAGAGAAAGATGGAGGCAAAAAAAAAAAATCTTCAAACAACCGTGCATGAGAGCGTCGAACGCTTCCACATTTTTTCCACACAGCCGTCGAGCAAAGATGTGAGGTCATCTCATTTTACAAAGAGAATCCGAGCCATGTACATGTTATCCTCAACATGAATATAATGTAGTTCATGGGAATTAACCGGGCCTCTGTGCAGAGCAGATATCATCTATAGCCCACTGGTGGGACTCAAAGCACCATCTTGTTGGATTATAAATTACAAACTACAATTACAGCCTCGCTGTAGATGATCTATCGCATCCTTACTGTTTAACTGGTGGGTAACTAATAATACGCAGCACAAGCTTGACACGAAACCCTCAAATATAAGAGATACAGACGCACGGCGTGTGGGGGTGAAGGTCAGTTCCCAAAGTTGATTTACAAGTGTTATTCTGCAGTCAAGGTTACAGACACTCGATAACAAGTCGCAACATCAAAAATATTTATTGTCCTTGGAAGGCGTTCAAGTGCCGTCATGGCATGGAAGCTCATACTGCATCTGGTGGGTGTGAGAAAGAGGTCTTCTCTCTTCCACTCCACGTCTCGCCCGACGAAGATGAGACGTCCCATAGGGAGGCCTCTTATCTCTGGCTACGGCATCAGCGCTTCACCTGTGTCCTGTCAGACGTAATGACAGCTAACATCCATGTGAGTGGGAGAGAGTGAAAGTCCAGAGGAGCCTCGGATAAACAGCAGCCCGTCAGACTTTCCACAGAAAGGTGTTCTGCAGAGTAATCCTGCGTGAAGAGGCAGAGATCTTCCTCACAGACAGCCGAGTCCACCTGAGGGGTGCTGAGGAACCTACACAGATATTAGGACACACGTACTCACCTGTGAGGCCTGAATCTGGATCTTGTGTTTCGCTGCAACCCAGCCTTTAAAAATGACTCCTTGGAGGGCTGAATCGCTTCGAGCACGGTGATGAATTGAGTGGAAAAGACGGATAATGGGCAGCTTTTGAAATAAAGGAGAGGGGGATCTTCTGGCGGCGTGCCACGGCAATAATCTAGCGTTTGATAGAGGATACCCCGAATTCCTTCAAGCCTTCTGAGAGCGTCCCGAAACACAGCAGGCTCCCCTCACAGACAAACTCTGCTTTCATCGTCGCCTCACTTTCACCATCTTTAATATCCTCTGAACATGCTATCAGATAATCGAGGTCAAAGATCAACAGCACACAGGAGCCCCATGAGGTTGTTTTTTTGTAATTTATCAAATAAAGTTATCTTCGCAATGCCTCCTCTTTCTTGTCTCAAACAGAATGAGAATCATCAGGAGTTATGGTTCTGATTAATAACAACATGTTCAGCCTCCTAACACCCCGCCCGGTCTCACCGAGCACTTGGTCCTGCACCGAGCTGTCGGGGTCGTCCAGGTGCAGGAGGAGCCGCTGGAAGAGGAACTGCAGATGAGGAGCACACAGCCCAGGGTCGTAGTCTTTGGTCAGGCCGGACAGCCACAGGCCCAGAGCCTGCAGAGCCGCGCTGCGCACCTCCTCGCTGCTGTCGTCCAGACGCTTCAGAAGCTCTGCGGAGAGACGACGTGTGTCAGTATGCTACTACGCTTTAAGAATGGAAAGTTAAAGAAAGGGCGAGGCCCTGGAGAATGATTTGCAGATAATACACGTCAATGTAAGTAATACTTGTGTTACCGGGGTAGATCTGGTTGAGGGCCTCAGGTTGCAGGCGAGATCCTATGAGTCTGAGTACGGTGGACAGCGAGCGACAAGCCATCAATCGGCCCATCTGAGAGTCCTCCTCCAGGGCCGACAAAACCTGGGGCCTCAGCTTGTCTTCCACACACAGCAGCTGCAGACGGAGCAAACAGACACCAGCAGGTTTGATAGAATTCAGATGAAAAGGTTGGATAGTGATGGTGACTACACAACTCAATAGGGGCGCTTGAACCATGACGGATTCACTTTATTCGAGGTGAGTTTGGACGGACGGGTTGGCACGGAGCCTAACTTCAGATGTCCGCTGATGTTTTTGATCACGCCAACAGATGAGAAAAAGGAGGAAATGGACAAACAAAGTGAGGCAGCGAGCCAGAGCCTCAGAAGTGATGGCAAAAACCTCTGTCCCCCCCACCGTCTCTTTGCTCTCGTAACCATGCAGGCAGAACCGTAAAACAGGAACGAGGGGAGCGGGAGTGATGGAGGCAGAAACAGGAGGAACATTTGGCAGAGAGGTGATCCGACATTACATCAGTGACAATCTGAGGGATGCCAAGTGTAACTGGAGCTGCTAATTGTTTTCACAGGCAGGAAACAATGTCTCTGTAAATGAAAGGCTGTTTGCCTAATGACACACACACACACCTCTATGTTATTTCACTCGTCAGGATCTGTCGTTCACGACATCTCAACTCTAATCTCTATCCACAGTGACATGTTTGTTTGGTCACCACCCAAGGTTTTCTATTCCTGTTTGGGTCCTTTAAGGTGGTAACACATCCGACTCGTGTTGTCCCGCAGCTGGTTGCTTTGTAGTTAAAGACCTGCGAACGCAAGAGGTGTGTGAGCCGGTTTCAACCGGTCACACAGACGGATGCGCGATGTGTGAACGCACACGCGCTGGAACCGGGCACATGCTCCGACAGGCAGGTGCGCCGGGCATGTCCCGGTGGCAGGTCCTAAATACAACAAGAGCCCAGAACAGTGGAAGTATTGTTCCTCAAGGACAAAGCTATGTGAACCTGCTTGCCCCGATGCACACCTGCTACCTGCTGCGGCCAACTCTTTCCGCCAAGGACAGAAAGATGGGGGATAACATAGTTTCCTAAATGGCCACGTGGGACCAACTTTTATAATGTGAAATGGACAAAACAGAGAATCTGATGTGAATGTGAAATCCTCGTGGATAACAGAAAAGCAGTCAATATTGTTCCTGCAGATCAGGAGCACTCACTCCTGCA
>CAAKHC010013750.1:0-11183 GCA_901007825.1 Macroramphosus scolopax | reverse complement strand
CCCCCCCCCCACACACACACACACACATCACCACCACCACTGTCCCTTTTCCGGGGGACGGAGACGAGGCAGCAGGAGCTGACGTGCCAATTATGAATTTCTGTTTATTTGACCGAGGAGGCTGAAAGAAGAAACACAACACAACTGGGAAGATGGTCTGTGGTGGCTTTACACATCACAACACATCACAACACAGCAGCCCCCCCCCCGGGTGGTCAGGAAGTGAATCAACAAAGAAAATGATCAAGCAGTTCACATTGACATCGATGAAGCAAGCTGAAGAATGACTCATTTCTAACCTCTTTATCTAAACCCGAGAACATTTAATCACAACTCTGATCCACACGCAAGACCAAGACAAAGTATTGTACTATTTATATATTTAGTTCATCAACAGGAACAATGAGATGTGAATGTGGACAACTGCAATGCAAGAAATAATAAAGTACCAAGTTGTTTTGCCCGTTCTCTGGCTGCGTGACATTAAAAAATAAAGGATTTGTACATTAAAATTTCACATTTTATAACCCAATAACAACCTCAATATTTATATTTGAATATTTCATGCAATTTCAAACATAATTACAGTTAAAAATGAATTATTTAATGAAAATGACTCTTGTGAGGGACCTGCAGTATCTTATCAGCCCACTGGGGGCCCACACGTTGTGAATCAATATCTTACGTTTTGTTCAAGTAGTTTTGTTTTTTTAAATCAAATCAACATGATTCCTGTGAAATAACACACGGTTACATAAAGTGAAACATATCTCTGTCATTATTTCAGATAACATCTGCAGTTAAAGTCGGGCAGACTGTTTTTATAACCTCCCAATAACTGCCTGGGATGTTGTAAAAAACTGTCTGGGATTCTCACACATGCACACACACACACACACGCACACACGCACACAATCAAAATATGTGATAAACACATGTAAAAAAATGATTAATTATTAAAGTCTATTCTGCTCCAAAAATGAGAAACATTGAAATGTTACCAGGAGAAAGAAGGTATGTGTTTAATTTACATGTGTGATAATCTTTGGAATTCAGCCGGCCTCCTTCTTTCTTATCAAGCGACAGGTTTCACTCGGAACAAAAGGGAATGTGACCGTTCAGCAAACCTTTAATAAAAGGTACATTCCACTGTCTTTACCTGCCACAAGCAGTCACTCTGAATATTGAGCTCTCTCTCTCTCTTTTCTCCCTGCTGTTATCCTCCCTTCTTCCTTCATGTCCAACCATCAATCTGTGCTTGCACTGCGGCGCCCCCTGTTGAGATACACAATGTACTGCGTAACCAAACTGAAGTAGGGTGGAGGGCAGCTTCCTTCAGGAGCATTTAACAGCATGTTTCAGTGAATGTGGATAAAAGCCAACCAGATGTTTAATTATTGGAGCATTTGCATGAATGCTAGTAAATAGCTGTTGTCTCCACTCCCTGGTTAATGTGTCTTCTGTCAACTTATAATGTGTTATCAAGTTTTAATCCACATCCGCTCAGTCGCAGCACCTTATCAGAAACATCTACAATAGTATTTTTAAGAACTATTTATTATCGTTATATCTTATTAATATAGTTAGTCACCAACATTTGTTTGCAGGTGTTTTTTCTGAAGTAGAAGTATCAGCTTCTATGCCTACTTTTTAAAGATATTATTTTTGGATGTGATTCTGTGACGTTTAAAAGGCCAAGAATTCAAACTGGATAGTTTTGAGGTGGAAATATGTAAACAAACTTGTTCACCAGTGTGCAGGGAACAAATGAGCCCTTCATCCTCACATCATGCAGCACTGGGCCAAAATAATCCATCTCTTGCACAGGTGCAGAATATTACCCAGTCGTGATCACTACACAGTTGTTCCTTGTGATAGCGTCAATAAAAAGGTACCTCAGATCCTCCAGATGTCTCAAGTCATCCGGGACGTTGAGATGTTGCAAGCTGTTGTCTTAGTTCGGCACATTGCTGCAGCTGGAAAAATGTTTCAGGGAAAAGGCGCCTCAGAAGTCGGTTCCAGCAGTTTGGCAGCAGAGCCAGTCGACCTCCCGCCGGCAGAGGACCAACATTCGTCTGCTGCATCTGCGAGGCCGCCTGCGACCAGCTATCAGACACATAAAGATGGTTTGAACAGCTGTGGAACTTATTAAAGCATAAAGCTAGTGGTGCTGCTAATGCTAACACCACCTGTTAAAGTTGTTGACAAACTGCTGTGAATTAATTCAGCGGGTTCTCATCATGACCTCATTGAAGGAAAGTTTAGCTCTGTGTTTTCTTACCTGTTCACCTTGAAGGACCTGAACATCGTTTTCCTGATACTGATATATCAGGTATCAGATATACTGTATTTTGTGCAATAGAGAAAAAAACAGGTGATGTTTTTCCTGGAAGTCGGGTCAAAGGTCAGGTGAGATGGTAGCCCCGCCCCTTTAACGCCTTCTGGGCTAAACGTCATCATACCTATTGTTATTTACTCTAAGTCGCTTTCTGAAGTAACAAATATGAACTCATAAATACATTTTTATGAAACATCGAATGTCTATCGATTTTAACACAGCGATACCTGGTCGACAGCGTCCTCCGGCGGTAAACAACGAGAACTGGGTGATTGCCTTTGCACGTGATGCGGAGACCTCCCCTCCTATTGGCTGTCGATGGCTGCCTATTGGCTGCCTATTGGCTCAGATCACATGATCGTCTCTCCTCAGTGGGCTACCAAACAAACAGGGCTGTGGGTGACACCTCTTTGTTTTTCGTCAAACTAAACATGAAACGGCGGATTTGAATATCATTGTGTGATGAGCAGACGTCGACGCTGCTCTCTGGCGGATTTTAGCTGACCTGGACGCGTGATAGCAGGTGCGTGACCAGTTAAAAACAACGTAAACCGGATTGTTATTGTTTTTTTTTCTCCGTCAGCAAACTCTTCATTGAGTTGGTCCCAGTGTAAGTTAACTGTTCATCATTGGGATCCATTGACTTAATTTGTTTCATTATATTACTTCTTCACCTGATGTTTGTGAGGACTATTAAAATAAACTACAGGCGCTCACATGAGCTACTTTCATGTTTTAGCTTCATGCTAGCAGAAGAGCAGTGAGCCGTGTGGAGCTCACAGGACGAGGGTGACCAGCGGTTTCCAAAAGCCTTGAAAACCAGGAGAAATAAGGAGCAAAAGAGAAAGATATGTTATCTTGTCCAGTTAGTCCTGTTTCAGAGTATAAATAAGGATCTGTGCAGCAAAGAAACGAGCCTTTTAAATGTGTTATTAGGGTCTGGATGAGACCAGAGCAAAGCTTTCCTGTCATGAAATCAGGAGGAACGAGGTTATGATGTTCAGTGGAGCTCAGATTCTGCCTGTTCAGGCGGAAATGGACGGAGAGCAGAACTTATTTAGAATTTTCCTTTTACTCTGTTATACTTTTTCAATTTGAGAATTGAATAATAATTTCACACTGTACCCCATTTCTAAAACTCTTGGGTCACATGTTCCTGTTGTAGTCCTCCTTCTTTTGACCTGTTTATATCAAACTAAAGCGGCTTCCAGGCGTATGTACTCTATACCGATGTGCTAAACCTATTGAAAGGTCTCCTGAATGTTTACGACATACAGTAAGAATGCCCTCAAAGGGTGTCACTTTGAGATCCAGAACATAAGTGAAGACGTGCAGTCGTCCTTCCATGTGTGTTTACAGCAACAGGAGGGGAGGAATCATAAAGACGTCCATGTTGTTCATCTGACTTGTTGTGTTCAGACTTTCATTGACAGCAGCTCATACTGACAGAAAACCCTTTGTTCCTATTAAAGCGTCTTTATTTTATCACATGATTTTAATAAGATTCAGATATAGAGTTCGTCTACTGAGTCAGACTGCAGCTGTCAGCAGTCAGAGCGCTTCCTGTCTGTTGAGCAATCAATCCCACATCACGAGACCTCAGATTCCTAATTACATTTAGGCTTTACTACCTGTGTTTTGTTACTAGTTTTATTCGTCTTCCGGCAGTTTGTCAGCAGCTGGACGAGTGTTTGTGTTACAGATGAGTGTTGAAAGCATCCAGAATGTTCTCTTTGTGTGTGTGTGTGTGTTCTGTGTGTTCTGTCTGTCTGTCTGTCTGTCTGTCTGTCTGTCTGTCTGTCTGTCTGTCTGTCTGTCTGTCTCGTGTTTATTAAATGTTGGATATAAATTAGAATCTGTTGTTTAACCAGCTGATCGGAGACCTGCTGGACAAACGTCACTCGTGTGTAATAAAGTTAATGTTTCATTGTGCAACACGTCCGTTTCCTGTGCAGCTTCAGATTCATGTTGTTCATCACAAACTGCGTCTCATTCTTTGTTCCTCTTGTTTGGCCACAGAGCAGCAGAGGATCATCTGACCTGAGCTGATGCGACTGATCCATCAAAACAGAGACGCGTCGTCTGCAGACATGAAGACAGACATCCTTTACAATCAGGTCACATGCTCCAGTTCAATAAATCAAGAACTTGTATTTGTCATTTGTTCTGCTAAGTTATTTGTCCTTTAAGAAAACTGAGTAAATGAAGATGAAGGATGAAGATGAGAGTAGAAACACCGTTTGTCTTATAAGAGTGTTTCTGATTCACATCCCTCTTTCATACATGTTCATCTCCTATTGATATTAGTTTATCTGAAATAGATGTTTGATTATTCAGTTCAATGCAGAGGATTTTATCATGTGGAAGTCAAACCTTTGAACCCCGATGAAAGCATGTTTAATGAGTTTAATCTGGTTCTGATGCTTGTAGTTGGAGGACGTTGAGCAGAGGAGACAAGAATCCAACAGGAAAGCACACATGGTACGTCACCGCACACAAACCCACTTGTGTCATTTTACATTTAATTCAGAGCACCAAAGGTCTTCATCCCAAAAACAAGTATGTGTGAAAGGACTCCCTCTTCCTCCGTTCCAGTACTCCCGCTGCATGGTGGCTCTGGCAGCTGTGGCTTCTCTGCTCCTTGCAGCCACAGCCCTCTACAACCTCCTGGCTTGGAGAGGGTCCTCCACACATCCCACCCCGAGCAGCAGCCTCCGCCTGTCCCTGGCCGAGTCCTGCTCAGACCCCTGCAAGTAAGCAAACATCTGCACATACATGGACACAGTACTGACATGCTGATTCTCCTGAGGAGACACCGAGAGTACAGATATTCATCTTTGACACTGATGTTCCTTCTCTTTGCGCCTGCAGGATCCTTCTGGTGGAGAGCATCCCTGAAGGTCTGGAGTTTAATTCCAGCGTCACTCACCCTTCCATCTACCAGGCGTGGCTCAGTCTGATGGGCGAAGCTCGCAGCAGTGTCGACATCGCCTCCTTCTATTGGTCGCTCACGAACAAAGACACGGGCACTCAGGAGGCAACGGCCCATCAGGTCAGTGGGAGCTGTCACCCGCTTCTTCCCTCTGAAGATCTTTATACTTTGGAATAGTTGAGTAATAATAGCTCATGAAGAATGATCTTCTCTGTGAAGAGTGAGTGAACAACATTTACAGGTTTAAACTCTCTCTGATGTTCACAGGGTGAGACCATCCTGAAGGAACTAACTCAACTCTCGGGGTCGTTGTCCGTGCGTATCGCCGTCAACACGCCGCAGGAGGGGAAACCCCAAGACGACCTCAGACTGCTCAACGACTCAGGTATTGATCTTGTCTGTTTTACTTTGCACGCACACCAAAAGATCCGTGAGGATCTGCTGGCTAACTTGTAGCAGAGCTGTTGGAGACGGGCCGGCCGTGACGTTGACAAACACACCTCGTCTCGTCTCAGTGAATCGTTCATCATCTGCAGGACGCCCAAAACATGGCGGCCGGGCGCACTGGGGAGGAGTTGTGTGTTTGTTTTTGCAGTCGGACTTTGATTCACCTGGAAATGAACACTTGGTGTGTGTGTGTGTGTGTGTGTGTGTGTGTGTGTGTGTTGTGTGTGTTTCAGGAGCTGACATCAGGACAGTGAACATGAGGAAGCTCACCTCAGGAGTTCTCCACACAAAGTTCTGGGTGGTGGACAAGAAGCACATTTACATTGGCAGTGCCAACATGGACTGGCGGTCCCTCACACAGGTACACACACACACACACACACACACACACACACTTCTTGTTCTTACACCCCCAGCGGGTGCAGCTGTAACGTCATCAGGAGGAGAACCAGGTCAGGATCTTCTTCTGCTGCTCCTCCAGGTGAAGGAGCTCGGTGTGGTGGTCTACAACTGCAGCTGCTTGGCAGCAGACCTGGGTAAGATCTTTGAAGCCTACTGGTTCCTGGGGGACAGTCAGTCCATCCCGTCGCCGTGGCCAACCAGCTTCTCCACCTTCTACAACAAGGACACGCCCCTCCAGCTGTCGCTCAACGACACTCCGTCCAGCGTCTACCTGTCGGTGAGATCACGGAGGATGAAACTAGCATGTGTTTTATTTTATTGTAGCTCTGAGGTCTTTAAACCGAAGCAGTACTTTGACTGCGTCTTTCTTCTCCCTCGGCTCGTCTTGGCCTGCGTCAGAGTTCCCCTCCGTCCTTCTGTGCGGCTGGCAGGACCCCGGACCTTCAGGCCGTCCTCAGTGTGATGGAGGACGCTCAGAGCTTCATCTACATCGCTGTCATGAACTACCTGCCCACCACGGAGTTCTCCCATCCTAAAAAGTACAGCAACTGAATCCAGATAATCCTTCGATGTTAAATATCTCAATCATCACGATCAGTTTGTCCTCTGCCATTAATGAGATCATTAGTCCCGCCCCTTCTAAAGACTGATTGGTCTGTGAGAGAGAGGCGACGAGGACGTTGTCAGTCAACCCTCGTAGGATTGTGTCGAAAATAGATGATGTCCCATGACCTCACACTCTCAACGTGGTGCCGTCTGCAGGTACTGGGCCGACATCGACACCCAGCTGAGGCGAATGGCTTATGAGAGGCGGGTCCGAGTGCGCCTGCTGATCAGCTGCTGGGGGAGCACCCAGCCCGTCATGTTCCCCTTCCTGAAGTCTCTGGCTGCTGTCTACGACCCCAAGACCAAACTGGACGTCCAGGTGGTGAGTGGAGCTTCTCTGTTTCCTCTCTAAAGTCCAACAAGCTGAATGTATCTTCCATTCATGAGATGGTTGTTCTCTCTGCAGAGGCTGTTTGTGGTTCCTTCCAGCCCCAAGCAGAAGGAGATCCCCTTCGCCAGGGTCAACCACAACAAGTACATGGTGACTGACAAGATGGCGTACATAGGTAAACCCCGGGTGATGGTTGTCACTTGAATATGTTTGCATGTTTTAGTTTCCACAGACAGCGAGTCCACTGGAGGAGCTGCTGTGTTACATACTGACGTAGTATTTGTCACGTCCAAGCAACTGATATTAGTACAAATATAATGTGTTTATTTCTGCTCTCAGGTACATCGAACTGGTCCGGGGACTACTTCCTGAGCACAGCGGGCTCAGCGTTGGTTGTCAACCAGACGGCGTCGCAGTCCCCGGAGACGAGCGTCCAATCCCAGCTGAGGGATGTGTTTGAGAGGGACTGGAGCTCCGCCTACAGCACTCCTGTCACCCAGCACACCAACCTGAAGGACGTCTGTTAGTCCCGACAGACGGGATCACAGATCTCAACAAGCTAATTGCTGCGTGTTGTTTCTATCTTAAGCTGATCTATATATTCTGCTATGATCTGCACCCCCACTGCTCCATGTCACTGATGACGTATTTCCATACAAACGTGCTGGGATGGCGCGCGGAGCCAATCCGAGCCCATCTAGCACGTTTGTATGGAAACAGTCCGGGATGTTAATCTCCATGACAACAGGACGACCCGCCTGCAGGTGTGATGAAGCTCTAGTGTTGAGTTGGTACTTTGGCCTCCTCTAGAGAAGCTCCATCTCTCTTCTAAACTATTAATAGAAATGCAAATCAGTGCTGCTCGGCACACACTGGTCCTTTCAGGGATCCATTCATTGATCACTTTCTACTTTAAGAGATCGATATCAGTGCTTTACTTTTATACAACGTCACCCCGGCTCTTCTCAGGGAGAACAGTTTGAGATCATTGATCGTTGCTCTCTCAAACTGGTGTGCTGAGCTTTTCAACTGCAAACGAGACAAGTTCTTATTTAAAAATACACATAAAGTCTGCACGACTGTTTTCTTAAAACTCGTGCATGCATTTAAAGTTTCAAAGAATATAAACTTAATTTCCACCGTGTGGAGTGATTCAAACAACTAGTTAGCGAGCAGCGGTTGTCATGGCAACTGATTGACTACGTGTGTGCACAAGTGGCAGAATGCTTTTATAAATAAAGCTCTGGAACAGTGTACTTGTCTTTTTCCTTCTGCCTCTTTACAGAGAAGTTGATGCAGATATGAGCTGATTCACTGATTGTACGAGAACCAGATGAAGAATAAAGATGTGACACAACAGAACAAACCATTTCCTAATGTTGTCTTATTGAACAACTGAAAGAACAGAACTGATCAGAGGACGACAGAAGTCCAGTGAAAGAGGAACTCTGAGGATTCTTTCTGATCTGTGTTGACTTCATGAACTGAAGGACAGACTTACACATTCATCTGGTGGAGGTCTTATATTTATATTGTTGCTCCAGACTGACTTCAACACACGTGCCGGGCCTTTCTGTCTTTGCACGTCATCATTTCTTCAAGCCTCCATCAGTGCGTGGCGTAGTGGAGGAGGAGGAGGAGGAGGAGCGGCTTGGAGGAGGAGGAGCGGCTTGGAGGACGAGGGTTAAAGGCGGTGCGGCTCGGAGGAGGAGGGTTGACGTCGGCGCGGCGCCTCACAGCAAGGAGGACCCGGCCTTGGACGGGCCGGCGTGTCGGTGCTGGACCGGACCGGTTTGTAAGAGTTTCTCCCGCTTCTTGTTTGTATAATGACTCCTGGCTGTGCGTGCGGACGAGCCGCGTGTGTGCGTGTTTCTGTCTGCAGAGATGCTGCTGGTCGGTGCGCAAAGTTTCTGCAGGTGAAGTCTCCAAGTGTCGCGGCGGAGCTCCGAACTGAGGAGCTGAGGACTTCAGAGCAGAGACGGTACGAGAAGACGTCATCACTGATTCTTTTATTCTTATTTTCTGGTGCAGGAGTCGCATGTTGGTTTGAAGAAGTTTCCTCCTTAAACTCTCAGTGTGTAACTGGATACTGACTCGGTGTATTTTTAGACACCCAGTGTGACCCGAGAGGGAAACACCAGCTGCAGCTGTCACACACCAACTCCAGTTATTTCAAGTTGTCTTTCTGTGTGCACTTGTTGCCCACTGCTGTAATACAAGTTGTCTCACAATATCTTCTATCAAACAAAGTCATGGAATGATGAGATGCATCATGTATCTGTGGGAGGAGGAGGAGGAGACCTCTTCATCACCGGGTTAAAGGATGTGTGCAGTCAATCATTATCGGCGTTAATTAAAACGTTCATCCATCTGCCACCTTCTTTAAATCAGTTGCAGTAGCGCATTTCTAACACTAGGGTGCAGCAGTGGTGTATTTTCACACTTCGACTCATCTTATAGTCCAGTAAAGTCCAGTAAAGTCCACTGTTCCACTGAGTCTGAGTTGTTTCTTGGCTGCTAAGTGCAGTTCCTCACAAATATAGCTAAAGCTGACACACACACACACACACACACACACACACACACACACACACACGTCCTCCACGGGATCTCCGATGTCTCCAGTGTGTAAACTATGTAATGTTGTCAGGGGAATGCAGCAGAGCCCCACCCAGGAGGTTATTTCTGTCTCTGTTGATGACCCAAAGCTCTGACCCATCCAGGGACTGTGTAACGTTTTATACTCTCACTGGATCTTCCTCCATTTGGTGCACATGTGCTGGGTCTTCTTCATTACTTCCTTCTGGTTGTTGTTCTTCACCACACTACAAAGTTACATACAGTCATTCCAATTGCTCATGAGGATGTATTTGCACTTTAATTACCACCGTGTCCTCCCAGTGGACTCGTGTGTTGACGAGGGTGCGAACAGTAAACCCTGGAGTCCCGTCCTTAACGTGGCCGGTTCTGGTTCTGGATGGAGCTCCAGGACATTGACAAGAGTTGAATGATTTATGAGGCAAAATGTGACGTTTGCTTAACATGATTAAACAACGCTGCTTTAGATCAGAAATGAGTGAGTGTCACCTGACCTGTATTAATTTTAGCTCGACACACCAGCTGTCGAACGTTTGGTACTAACTGAAGTCTTCTGTCTCTCTCCTCTTAGACGTCTTTCAGCCGACAGAAGAACAACTGCCATCCTGACTGAAGTTTATATTGGTCCGTTTGTACTCTTCAGCTGTTGAAATGTATTTCATGTGCACATGTTTTTTTTATTTTCCTGATTAGCTTACATGATCAATATTTTAACCCGCCACCAGGGGGCGACATATCTTTTCCTTCTGAGTGCTGTATGTCACTGAGACCACTGTGAGACCTCTTCAATAAACAACCACAAACAGTCGTCGTCCTTCATCAATATTCTCTGGTTTGCTTGTGTTCCTCTTCTCCTTCTGGAGGCTTTCCGACCGCAGCGGCCGCATCCCAACATTAATGACACTTCATGCCTCAAAACGAATGATTCATCTTTCTGAAGGGTGGGACGGTCGAGGAGCGCTGTCAGCGGGCCTTAAGCTTCAAGGTCTGAGCTGTGATCCTTCTGAGTCAGGAGTGTGTGTGTGTGTGTGTGTGTGTGTGTGTGTGTGTGTGTGTGTGTGTGTGTTACTCCTCTGTAGGGATTAACGGAGGCTTGCAGCAGACAAACTTCAATACATTTTCCACCTTGACCGTGTCAAGTGTCGTAGCTTCTCTCTCCTGTGAAGCAGAAATACCAAATGGGTTTAATAAAAATTCAACCTTTTTTCTTTAGAAACCTTCTAAAGAGTCTGAATTTATTTTGGCTGACAATAGTCATCAAAATCAAAATGAACTCTTAAACAACCATCAGCCTGATGAGAAATACTTGAAATCACAGAAACCATCTTCGGTTGTTTATTCTGCCGATCAGACAAGACGTAGGGGGCGGGACTTAAGATAGTTACAGTAACCAGCCACCAGGGGGAGATGGATCTCTGTGGCTCTCCCTACGTCCATCTCCATGAATGTAAACATGTGGTAGAGAGAGATGCCACAGCTGTCTGGAACTTGTCCAATCAGAAGAAAGTGGGCTTTTGGGGGGGGGGGGG
>CAAKHC010013749.1:0-11978 GCA_901007825.1 Macroramphosus scolopax | reverse complement strand
AAGTGATTTTCGTCTATTGAGAACATAGTTCTTATTATATCCCATTTCTACATTTTCACTTCTCATGAAGGCTGTTTGGAGACAATCTGCCATCCTGTTGGGACTCATCATATTTACATAATTAAAATCAAGTGTTCAGTGTTGTTGCTGTTGTAATCGAGGGGTGGAAAGGGGAAAGGGGTCCGTAGATCAGTAGATGGAAACATCCTCTCCCTCCTTCTCTCACTGACATCCGCTATCTCATATCACTCCTTTCCATCTGTCCCTCTTTCCTATCTTTGGGACTGCAGTTTTAAACTCCCTGGTGACGTTGGAAGAAGGAGAAGAGGTGGAACAGGAGTGGAGAGGCAGAGGGAGGGAAGAGGAATGGATGGACTGATAGAAGGGGAGAGGGAAGAAGGTGTGTAGGTGTGTAATCTTAATCAGATTTTTAGTATCTTTACATTCGACCTGCTGGCTGCATTCCCAAAGACCTGATCAACATTCTGTCTGATCACAGTTTGTAACGACAGCCTGGTGCCTTTGTAAGAGTTGTGATGATGTGGCAGAGCAACGTCCTTTACACCTTTACATTCTCTGCTCTGCTTTTCAGTCAGATCCCAACATTCACAGGAAGTCAGATTATGAGCTTGAGTACAGTAAACCTTGCAAAATACTGCAAAAGCTCCTTAAGGACTTTAAAATATATACAATTAAGATGTATACATGTCTAAAAGGGTCAACAAGTTCACAAGGTGAAAAAACATTTAACGAATCGTGCAGCATCCTGCAGACAAGCAGCCCCACTATCGAGACACATCGCATTCTTCACCTAAATCTGCGCCGTTTGCTCGGAGCTCGGTGAAAAGCACGTTTATCGTCAGCCGTGGGGAAAGCTGGCTGCTCAGTACGCTCAGATAGAGACAACAATAGCAGGCCTGTTTCTTTTACAGCTTTAGCCGTGCTCACACAGTTTGAATTAAGAGGTCAGGCCATTTTTTCCTAATAGTTTTCCTTTCTCTCCTGACAATAACTCACACATGGTGAAGTGAGCTGTTCATTCGAGTCAGTAAATCAGCAACCTGGCAGAATATTTCAGGTCAATGACAACGGAGGTGCGACAGGTTTCTGATAAATAATGGAGTATTGTATGAATGCAGATTTTGCATCTATAGACTCTTGAGTTTGAGATTGTTGGCTCATGATGAACTTCATTAACACTTTATGCTGTATTAAGATGCAGCAAGTGACCTCAGCATTTTTGAGATGGGCAGCTATAATAAGTCACCTTTTTGTTTGTGACATTTTTCCTGGTGCTGAAGGATGTAGTGGAGCGTAAAACCTGCTGTTTACTATGAAATGTAACCATTGACGTAGTGGATGAGGTTAAATGAGGTTTCGTAGCCCGAAGCACTTCTCCTCCTCCGAACAAGAAGAGACCTTCCTCGGCTCTACTGAGCACTGGTAGGAAGACTGTCCTCAATCCACTGCCACGTCCTTGCATTCTCTACGCTGTCCTTTCTCAGAACTCGTTGTGAAGGAGATGTTTGTCTTTGTGTAATTAGAGAAGATATTTTTAATCAGAAAATGTCGACTAACAGCCAAACTCCTTCAGTCCTGACATAGACACCAATTGAAAAGCCAGAAAATCCAGAGAATTTATTTTCTTCGAAAACAGTCGAGTGGGTTTGGTGTTTGGCGTCTCCTGATGGAATCAGTAGGAGTTGGACCGCCAGTTCCAGCCAACTTTCCAATGTTTTATCCTCCTCGTGGGGTTTCGTTGACTGCAGGATTTAAAGATGAAATATGGTATTAAGCGGCTGCCCGGAATAGTAACTTCCTGATTGTGATAAACAAGGTGATCTTCAAGTGCAGTGAACATTGGTATTATTTCCCCAGCAGGAGACAACAAATAAGGTTCAAAATATTATCAAGTGTTTCCTGGATACCACGAGTTTCAGTGCCAGTAAAGCACAAAGCTGTGGCAAACGTCTGACAGGCTTATGATATAATTTGAAGAGGGAGGTTGTTCCGCCTGCAGCAAGAAAGGCTTGTGATTGGTGGGACTTTTCTAATAATGATAATACAGTCCTCTTGAAAAAATAAAATCAGAAGTGAGAAAAGAGCCACACTCAGAGTTATGTAACTTCCTGTATCTATCACCCCAATTTCCCTGTAGATATTGCTCTTTACTGAACGTTGGCTATTTATAGACGGCCTGATAAAGCAAAGGGCATTGGCAGTATTGCTGCAAGCATAAACAGACATGGGTATCCATGGCAAAGTCAACGTGGGTAATGCAGTGAGCTTTAAAAGAGCAAAATATCATGTCAGCCACCACACAATGAGATTAGCTGAAAGGTCCAGTAAATGTGACTTGACCCCCACATTCGAGAAGTAGTGATATTTAGTGATCTCGTTTGAAGATATTACAGCAGAGAATGTGATTATATGGGGAAATGTGATGCTGTAATCTGTGACAGCAGAGAGCAGTTTGACCTATTGGTGGGGACTCAGCATGTGCGGAGCCCCTTCGAGAAGACGCCTCAAGCACTCAAACCAGAAGGCTCACCTGTGCAAACACAGTGTGATGCCTCTGCTGCACACGTCTAATGTGAATAATTAATTATGGTTTTATTCACGATACCCCTGAGCAATGACCGTATGACACTGAGCCAGCACAATAGACCTTGAAAAGGAAGCAGCTAACAGGAATTCAACCATCATTCATTTTAACTATTACTACTGTCTAATGATAAAATATCTTCCATGATGAAAGTCTATTGTACAGATACTGCAGACTAACTTCCAGGGACTCATCAGAAGAGAGCTGCACCCTGATGTGATCTTTTTATGTAATATTAATATTTCAACACAGAGACAACCTAGTATATTTACTCAAGCACTCTACTTAAGTACATATATGTGTACTTAACTTGAGTAGTTCCATTTATGTTAATTTCTACTTCCACTCCACCAGGTTTCTTTCTACCTCACTACATTCATTTGCCAATTTCCCACTAAATACCCTCCTGATTCCACCACATTTTATATCTAAGATTACCAAAAAAACACTGAAAACAGATTTTGTCACGATCCCGGCCGGGACCTTATTTGGGTTTACCTTTGACTTTGGGTTTGGATGATTGGGTGGGTCTGTTTTGTGGTTTCCTGTTTTATTTTGTATATCTCCTTCTGTCATTGCTTCGTGTTTTACTTCCTGTCTGTTGTCCCGCCCTTTGTTATTGACGTCACCTGTGTCTCGTTTGTTAATCAGCTGCCTGCCCTCGTCTTCTCACCTGCGTCTTGTTACCCTGTTTTGTATTTAAGGTCTCAGTTCCCCTTTGTGTTCGTCAGATCCTTTTGTATGTTTTTGTGTGTTTCGTCCATGTATTTGCCGTATATTGGGTCCACCTGCTTCCCCACCACTACACGACATTCCCCCACCGTGACAGACGTGTGTAAAAGAACTTTTGTTTTTTTTCTTTTGTAGCAGCTGGAACAGGAACACACTGTTCAACAACCAGTACTTTTACTTTAATACTTCAACTACATTTAGCTGTTAATATGTTTACTTAAATAGAATTTCTTCATGCAGACTTTTACATCCTGTATTGATTATTACTTCAGTGCATGACCAGAATACTTTAATCAATGAGCTCACATCAATCAGTGTGATGAAGGAAATGGAAACACGAGCATTCACTGGTTCTAAACGATCACCCAGTTTAATTATATTATTTAAATCAGATATTTAGTAGGAAAAACAGTTATATAATTCGAACTATAAAGGTCAATGTTCTGTTCATTTAATTGAAAGACGTTTTCCAACGGCAGCCGGCGTTTCTTTGTAGCTACGACTGGTCATTAACATAAGTTTTATTACCTTCAGGCAAAGTCTGTAATGAATTTAAAGATATTTGTGTGATTATCATCCATTTCCATCAGGAGCAGAATGACCAGGGAACAGCTGTGTCTGATGCTCCTGCATCAACATTAATTGTTTGTCTCTCTCAAAGGTTCATCCAGTCTTTTTTTTTTTGTAAACATATTTTCAGGTTCGTCTATTCTGACCAAGCACGTCAGTTATTATCTTGTTTTTGTCTGTAATTCTTTGGAGTTTGAAGAGCTGGAAGTGTTCCAGCTGGATCACTGGAACAGGAACGATGTTAGTTAGTTCCCATGTTTCCTCAGTTAGTGTCGGGGGCCTTCAGTTAACTGCAGAGGGTAAACACTTTATCTGAGCCAGGCTTGTCAGAGAAAGGTCTTTATTTGTAATTCCCTCTGTTTGATACAAATATTTGCTCATATTTGAGATCAAAGCCTCCATGTTTTTTTATCTGATTCTGTTTTTTGGACACTCACCTGAGGTGAAAGTCTTCTTATTTAACCTCATCTCCTGGTAGTTTCTCTGTTCTTTATCCAGGTCAGGACATTAGTTTGTGCCCACCACATTCTCAGCTGCTATTATAGACCTTTTTTTTTGATCGAATATTGTCTTTTATTTGAGGAATTATGTAGTTACTAGCTTACAATCTTGCAAAATGTGTACTGGACTCTAACAGTGACTTCAAAATGTCCATATGATGATGAAATGGAGAAAGTGAATAAACAGTCTATTATCTGCCCAAATTTAGCTTCATTATTAAGTTAGAAGAAGAGAGAGCTTGTCAAAGGGAGATGAAGTTACAACACCCAGTATATAATATGATTCAGCAGCGTTGTACTGTGGCAGATCGTGATAACACTCAGGCCCGGAGTTTCATTTTGAGCCTACAGCCAGCGCAGAGGGGGGGCGAGGAGGGAAATGTTTCCGTTGTGTGTTGTGTAACTCGAGTCTTGTTGGTTGTCAAGCAATTGGGCAACAGACTCGTGGCTATACACTCATACAGAAAGACACTGACACAGAGGAAATCCAATCACTTAAATGTGACCGTGTCACATTAACAAGGACACTCCACTTCCTCTGGTTCCTCCCCCATTCATCTCCTGCCCCCCCTCCCTCCCCCCACTTCCTCTCCTTGTACTTTACCCCATCACCGGTTGGCTGCCCTTCATGTTCTTTTCATTAAAATGAGAAGAAAAGAAAGTCAAAATTGTTGTTATTGCTCTGTGTCCATGTGGGCTTCGGGACTATTAGATGCTTGTGTGTGCGCACACGTGTTTGTCTGTACCTGTCGTCAGCAGTCAAATTTGCCCCCCACCACCATCACCCTTGTTGTCTTAGTAACCACAGTTTCTGGCTCTGTCACTGTTTCTCCAACAAAAACATGATAGATTGATGACGTGCGTGTGAGTACGGACGCACCTCCGCTGCAAGACGGCCGCGGTGCCACGTTGTGTGTATGCGTGTGTTTTCCTGTTTGCATGTAGTTTTGCATGTATTGATTCACACTTTAAATGTACGGCTTAACCAGAAACTGACACGAGTGTGTGTCTGTGTATGGATGTGGGAAATGCAGCTTCCTGCCTGCAAACCACGAGTCTCTTCCGCCGCCACATGTCACACACTCATGCACAGGAACTGTGCGGCCTGCTTGTGACCTGCAGATAATCCTCCACACAGTCTTCATTCATAGTCATTCATTCACAAACACACTCAGAGGGGCCACTGATCCAGATCATGTTAAAACCTTCGAAAGAAATAGAAGCAATGACACATAGGGTTACTGTTTATCGTCTCACAATTCCCTACATTTGCACACGTATATCCACACAAACATGACATCTTTCATACATGAATTATACAACTCATTGTGTTTTTCTAATGTTGTATCTTACTCTTGGGTCATGTTTTATGTAGCTGTCTTGTAACTAATTCAAATGATTTTCATCCTAATTTAATATTGAGGGTTTTTATTAAGCGTAAGCCTGTTGACAGGGAACTAATACAGGAAATGGACACCAAAAGGTTTAATGTTGCTATTAGGCTAAAGGTCAATTAGCAGGCTTGTTAGCTGAAGCTGTATACACAGTTGCACAGTGAACATTCAAGGTTCAGTCTGCGGAGGTCAGAGATGGTGTACAGGCGGAGATAATCTTAGCAGTGTAATGGCTAGCTAGCTTTAGCTTAATGGCTAACTAGCTTTACTTTGGATAACATGAAGCATCGACTGTTAAACACGCGGATGTAGCCGACGAGTTCCACATTCAGACTGTCGCCATATTTGAGGTGGACACATTTAATGACATTATGATCATAGAAAATAGGAAGAATTCAAGTTTGACTTATACAATCTATGAATGGATGAGAAGAAAAATATGTTATAATAATAATGTCAGAAGAAACTGAGTCTAGCTTTTTCCCAGCTGGCTTGCGTGTTAGCAGCTAGCTCATCAGCGACAGTGGTTAGCCAGCTAGCTCTGCAAGCAGTCTCTGCTTCATCTTCATGAACCATGCATGCGATGATGACATTCAGACGCAGCGTACGGACTGAACACGTAATGAAGCAGAACTCAGCTGTGCAACATCCAAACATGGAAAGTATTCACACCCTCAGCTCTCCTTGTCTGTCTGCTAACCTCCCACCACCAGCCTGTGGACATTACCCAGAAAGCCACATGTCCAAACAGAATGGACCTGTGCCTAATCTGTGAGACAGTATTCATGGCATGAAGGTAGTAAAGAGCTTCCTTCAGGCTATGATCATGAACTTATTTCCTGTTCTCACTAACTAAAACAATATTTGTATTAGCTGCATAGTTTAATGACACAGTTTGGACGTTGCAGGCGTAACACGAAGGTTCGGCGGCTCGTGCCCCCCCCAGGTTACAGATGTTTGTGTTCAATATGAATAGCTTTGAATATGATCACATCGTTTCATCCGGTACTGCTTTGCCTATTCAAAACACAGAGAATGAGGAATAATTGTTTTTTGTTGTGTATTTGTGTGAGATGGGCGGAAAATAAAGAACTTTACTGTAAAGTGTAATGTGCTTTATGTTTCTTGTTGCAGTGGGGGCTGATAATGTCAGGCCTGCTGAATGTAGGTGAATGTTTCCTGTTGGTTTCTCTGAAACCTCTACTGACTTCTCCTCTCTGGCAGTGACGTGGCTCCATGTCAACGGAATAATTAAACATTTTTAGATTAATGTCTCATTCAGAGTTAGATGAGAAGATACAGATATCATATCAGTTGATTTTCCGCCTTTAATCTAAACTAATCTAGATAAGTTTCCATATGTAAGTGGTATCAATCTCTACTCTCAGTAAGCGTATTTCCCCAAATGCCAAGCTTGTCCGTTATCTTTAAACACAATAGCACCACATCTTTTGGTAGTTGAATAGCAAGTAGTTAGCAGCCTCAAAACCATCACTGTGTTGTTCTCATTCTCGTTGTGTGTAGCTCCAGGTTGGGAGTAAACTAATAAAATACAGATTTGGAAGGCCAACATTTGTCAGGCATCTACTTAGAGAAGTGAAATCAATAATATATATATAACATATTATATGTATATAATATATTTTTTATATATATCTATCGTCAACTAGCTAAATCGAGGTTAAAATTGTTCCACAAACTGAAAAGCTTATCAGATAGTATTGGCACGTGTTTGGTGACACAACAGAGTAAGAGCTCACAATTCAAAGTAGCCGTGACTTGCAGGAGTAAATAGGCAGTAATGGAAGTGTGTGTGTGCCGACTGTGTCTGCAGCCTTGAGTTCAGAAGGTTAGCAAGCGAGAGCCAGACAAAAAGGGATTCAGCACAATGACCTTGCATGAGTGTTTGGTAAGTGGATCCATTGAAATGGGGATAAGCAGCTGTTGACCTGCTGGCTTTATTACTCATTAACCCACACAGTCTCCACAAGCAGCTTTGGACAAACATGACATCGACCCCCAAACTCCAGCGTTTCAGCACTGAGCTCCAACGGCTGCAGAAATCTAGGCATCATGAAAATCATGGGAATTATTATTTTTCACGTCTGGTTTGAGTTGTTCAGTGAAAGTAAATAACAACTTACAGTTCACGAAACAGTATAATAGTGAATCCTTTCACAGAGCATGTATATTCAGATTGCTTGTAATATTTTTTCTTGTGATTGAAAAAGGATGAAATCCTAGCAGCACAGGTAAAGAGTCTCTCTGGTCTCTCCCATGAATGACCAGCCTGTGAAACCGTTCTCGTTTCACCAGGAGGACTAACGATACGTCATTCAGGTCCAGACCATCAACATCAGAGAGGAAATATGGATCTGCTCCAAACATAGTTAACAGCCCCCACTATACCACTTGTTCATTTCCGCAACTCAATTTCCCCCTCGCCCTCTCTCTCCCCACTTATTCTCTCTCCAGAGCTCGTTAATTTTTCCCTCCTCTGTGCCCTCGCAGCATCTCTGCCTCTCAATCTCCCCTCGTATATACAGTACGTTCTTTTCTCTCTCGGTGACACAAACACATGACAAACGACACAAACTCATTCATGAAAACGTAGCGGCACTCACTCAAGGCTTAAGCACTGGATTATGGGATTAGTGAGTGGTACAGATTTAGTGTGTATACACACACACACACACACACACATATTCATACAAGTGTGTGTTGTTTTTAGGGTATGTGATTAACCTTTGTACTTCATATATGCAGGATTTCTATTTTATTGCATACATGAAAACGGCCAAGCAGTTTACTGCACTCTTATTGAGTCCTCGTTATTACAAACGGTTGTTTACAGAAAACAGGAAGAAAAGAATAATCATTCATCACCACAACATATTGTTTGTCCGTACATACCGACCAAAGACAAATAAGAATAAGAGTTTTCTTCCGTGAGCGTTGGAGGTGCTGGAAGGTGGATCTGTTTACCTTCAGACTGAACGGTTTACTATTTTCATATTTGTCCAACTGTTCCTTAAAAATTGGCCTGTTGGTAATTAGTATTAACACACACACACACACACTCTGTTGTAGACCTAGCCAGTTGGTGTCTGAAGGACAGCTCGTAATATGTACAGGAGGACTGGAGGATCGACCCACGAGCCCTGTGATGGACGACCTGTTCTGCCTCCCGAGTGACGGCTGTCAAACACTCCTCCCTGTTGTCACCTTCTCTGTCTGTATATTTGTCCATTCTCAGTTGTCCCTTTTCAACTGCTAGTTTCTGGTTCGACGTGTATTGAAAGTAAAACAACGCCGCTGTGTTGCAGGGTTTTTGTTTGTATCTGACAATGTGTCTTGATGATGTCCTGAACATGGAGGAAGAGTAAGAGAGGTTTACCAACGCTGACGTGTGCAGAGCGAGTACACGGATATCTTTTCTCCCTCTTATCCACTGTATTGATGGATGACGGCATGCAGGCGAGGGATGTGAGCGGATGAATAGATGGACAGGGGAGGGAAGAGGGAGGGAGGGAGGGATGACATCAGCGCAGAGTCTCTTCCCAGCCTATCCCTTCACATTTCGCTGCCTGCTGTCTCCGCCCTCCCACACCTCTCCCTTGTTGCTACGGCAGCAGCACCATCCCGCCTGTGCAGGGTATTGTTTGGGGTTGGTAGTAATGTAGCTTGATGTGTTTTTGTGAGCCAACAATCCAGCGCACATAATCACCACTTACTCTATCATCTATCTTCCAACCCTTCCTCCTCTCTCTCTTAATCATCCCTCATCTCTTCCACCCTCTCTTCTTTTTTTCCTCATCCAGTCTGTCTCACATTTTCCTGCACTTCCTTACCTGTTCTGCCTGCCACTTAGTCTTCCTCCATCCTCCATTTCACCTTCTCACTTCCCTGTCTTAATGTCCAAGGTCTTCTTGTACATGCAGTGCTGCCATCAGCTATTTACATTCACATGCAGACATTTATATAGTGCCACAGGAAACACTACACAAAATAAAGGATGAAGGAAAATGTAGCAGGACACGAGTGCAACCGATGTGAGGGCCTTTCAGTCTTCAGACCCCAACCCCCAACTTTAGTTGTTATACATGAGACAGAAAGCATCACTTTCCTTTTGTATGAATACTGAGAGATTCTCAGATCAAGCTGATTGCAAGCATGCAGCCTCTGATAAGGATCGCCTGCCAAGTTAACTGTGCTGTTAGATAATAATAATAATAATAATAACTTGGAATATTCATCACAAATAAATCAGATTTACAACTCCAGTTGGTTGAGCATGAAGGCCTCTGGCGTACAAACAGAACATTTCTGTGTATGTTTATGTCTGCGTTTCATTCCTCTGATTTGCAGCTGTCGTTCCTCTTGTAACCATGGAAATGAGATCAACATGCAAAACCTGAGCACGCTCACTAAGGCTGTGTGATAGAAGATGCAAATGGAGTTTTCTGCTTGCCCGGATAACACCCCCACACTCGCACAAACACACGCAGCCTTATACGCGCGCACACGCCAGCGTACATGCGAACACCCACCTGCAGTCCTGCACATTACCAACACCAGACTGTAACCAGCCTGCTCAGGCCCAAAGAAAACAGAACTAAATTAAAATGTTATGTTATTAATGTCTATAATAATTCCTAATAGTATATTGTCTTACATTAACTCTGTTGCATCTGTAATGGCAGAATTAAAGGGTTATTTCATATAAAAAAACTTTCCAATCGATAGTGATACAGTCTACGCAACTCTCCTATTACCTTCTAGTTTTGCACTTTTTAACACATTGGAAAGTAACAAAAAGTACAGAAAGTGTTTGACCACAGCGTTGAAGGCTTTTGCTGCTATGGCAACACAACTTGGAGAAACCACAAGCAGAACTGCAGTTCATCCGAGTACTAATACCAATAGTAATAACAATGTCATTTTTTCACTTTTAGTGCATGCAGTGTACATTTATATTTATGATTATAATTACATTTGTTCACCATTATTTCAGGCGATGGTGCGTCGTTGCCTGTCAGCATAGCAATGTTTTTATTATTATTATTATTGTATTATGTTGAGCCTACAGTATATCACCACATATACTATTATTAATATTGCCAAGGACTATTTAGACTCAACTCATAAATAAGGGGGGGGGTTCCTAAAAAGAGCTGTCATATAGAATGGCTATAATATTGCAACCAGGGTGACTGTGATTTAGCACACTTTGACTTTTTTATTCTCTTTATTTCAATCTCGGTCGTTTCCTTCTATGATTTTTAAATAAGAAGTGGTAACTATCATCATGGTCCACCGTCCGCCTCGAGGGGTCCAATCTTCATCCCCATCGACTCTCGTTTCATTGATGTCCGTCTCTTTTTATGAATGAACGGCAGAGGAGGAGAAGGGGGCGGGACTGTTGTGATAGGTCGCCGGAGGTTGACGTCACCTCCGCCGTGACGCTTTGCAGCCATTCATAAAAAAGGAAAAAGGAGAAACGATCTCGAGGAGAAACACTCGGTGTGAGCGAGAGAAGAAGGTGGTGGGACAGTCTGACGATGCACTCGGCGACAGACAACATGCGCAGATAGAGAAGAGGCGCAGGGGGAGTTCACGCAGGATCCGCGCGCATGCACATACCGAGAGACCGACCTGCAGAGCCTTCACACGACCCGAAACTACGCACGATGGAGGACCTGCGCGAGATGGACTGTCCGGTGGTGAAGCGGCTTCTGAAGGACGACAGCGGCAAGTGCCTGCTGCTGGACTGCCGCTCGTTCCTCGCCTTCAGCGCGGGGCACATCCGCGGTGCCGTCAACGCCCGCTGCAACACCATCGTCCGCCGCAGAGCGAAGGGCTCCGTGCTGAGCCTGGACCAGATCCTGGCCGGGGATGAGGAGGTCCGGGCCCGCCTGCGCTCCGGGTTGTACTCCGCCGTGGTGCTTTACGACGAGAGGACACCGGACTCGGACACGGTGAAGGAGGACAGCACCGTCACCCTGGTGCTCAACGCGCTGTGCACGGACTCCTCCGCCACGCACATTTATTTCCTCAAAGGTGAGTTGCTGCACTCAGACTGGAACTAATAATTAATGTCAGGACTCATCAATACTATTTATTGTGTTATTGGATCAGCTTACTATTATTGGCATTTTCTACTAACAATAATTCTAT
>CAAKHC010013747.1:0-107190 GCA_901007825.1 Macroramphosus scolopax | reverse complement strand
GCTGACCAATTGGCGCCACCGCAGCCTCCTGTTCCATGTATCCCAATGTACGTGATGTGTTTATGTGTTTTTCTCTGGACGGGATGAAGCTGAAACGTAAATTTCTCCTTGTGAGACGAATAAAGGCTTTCTGATTCTGATTCTGATTCTGAAGTAAAGCTCTAGGCTGCATTAAATGTTACTGGCTGGTCTTGTGGACACCGTTGAGACTAACATTCAAGTGGCTGAGAGCTTTTATCAACAATCAATAACAGCCTTCCCAAAGTAGCCAGACTGCATATTTTAACATTACAATAATCAATTGTAAACCTTGAGTGCACCTATCTTTGGACTCAAATTAAATCTTAATGGAGATTTAGTGCCACAGTGAGGTCTTTTCTTCTTTAATTGCACTTCCAGGAACACTATCAATTTTGGAGCTCAAGTTATCTATTATTCATCGGGTCCATTAGCTGCGAGCTGGTGCAGGACTTCAACTCACCTCAAAGGGCTGCTCCAATGTGAAGTTAACAGAGCAGAGGCAGGGTGTTGTGCTGTTCCAGCTGTAGTTTTTAGCACAGCCGAAGCACGGACTGAACATCTCCACACCAGTGTAATCAATCTGAAAATAAGAAGCAAGTAATTTAGCAAACAGCAGAACTAAACATATTTAGTTTCCCAGCAAGGCAGGTTATTTTGTATCGTCTGCATGCAGTAAATCATACTTTTGATTCCTGCATGATTAACCATAATTTTGGGGAACTCCCAACATGTCCAAGTGCAATATTGAAATTGCTGGAGCCACCATTTGTTTTGATTAAGTGAAAATGTGTCACAACATACCATTATAAATGAAGCATTGTGGCCCTCCAGTGTTGCCCGGGCATACAAATCATAATCTCCAGACGTAAGGGAATATTGCTTGTGTGGTACAGACCCCAGAGAAATATCGTAATTCATTTTTATTTTCTTGCTGAAAATGAAATGCAATTTCCCACTTGAAGTCACATTGCAATCACAGCAACTGTCAGATGAATCACAATATGTTTTTCTTTCATATTATTCATCCCTACATTTTATGCAAGACACAGGATTTGTTGGAACTGGTTTCCAGAAGTTTTCAAGGATATTTAAAGTAGTTTTACAGGATTATTTATCATTATGCGGTTTACTTGTATGGTGTAATACTGTAATACTTTTCGAATTAGTGTAATAAGTGTGGTTCTAGTTCAAACTGACGGCCTCAACAGGCACTTAAGCGGAACTAAAAATATTATGATTCAATCGAAACTAAAATGACAATATGTATCGTACGTGACAAACTGGTAGTATGACAAATATGAACCATTAACACAGTAACTTTACATGTCTGGCTAGTTAATGATAACCGAGGCTTAAGTCGACTGTGGAGAAACCAAGTCAACGTTGCTAGCGGAGGTTCAAACCCGGCAGGGAACAACGTCGCTGTACCTCGAACTCTTTGATGTTGTTCGATGTGACAAACAGGCCGATGCCGATTGGGATGAAAATGAGTCCGATAACGAAGAAAGCAGGTAGCACGGTGCCGGCTGTCAGGATAGGCTGCCAGGCAGGTAGTCTCTGCTGTTTGAAAGCTGTATTGTCCGGCTTTTTACTTTTCACAGGCCCTGCACCGCCGTGACTCGAAGCACCTGAGTGGTGTCCGTCCTCTTCCTTAGCGTTGTAGCTTGACGCCATCATGGCTGCAATCCGTTTCGAGTAAAATAATCCACTTTACTTGACAGCCTACTGCTCCTCGTTTATTCCGCACGATGAAAAAGAGTCACAATGTTAAGGAAGAGGGAAATTGTGTCTATAAGGAGGGTATATCACCCTGTATCTACTCAAAATATCTGCTCATTGTAGTATTGATTGCAGCTGTCATGTTAATCCCATCCAAGAAGAAGTAGCAGGAAGCTTGTGGGCCAATAGCATGTCGATACGTCACAGTTGCATCATCGCCGCACACGGTGACGCCTCTTTCTCACAATGTAGTGCACGAATGGATTAATGCTCAATCTGAAACAAGTTTAAAGTTTAAATTGAAATGATTTACAAATAAGGAAGCAAAAATTCAACTGAACACAATGGTTAAATATATTCACTGTTGTAAATGTACTGTTTAAATTATAATAACACTGACTTCATCGACGTGTCATCTAGACGTGTACATTTGTTGTTATTCTTTATAAATGCTCTGTATTGTGTGCACTATCCACTTCACTGCTGTCATGCTGTACATTTCTCCGTCTTGGAACGAATAAAGCTTTATCTTATCTATTTTATAGCATAGCATTGAACTATTTTGCTTTGAAAACCATCTGAACCAATGTTGTTGTGCAATTTCTGCAATTTAAAACCAGATGTTTCTTTCAGTGATCACGAATTCAAAAAGAAAATTCAAGTGTCAATTTGTGTAGGAAAAAATACTGTCTAATTTCTCAAGATCAGCGGTCATTTTGAAGAAAAAAAATAATTCAGGCAAATTCGAGATATGTATCTCACCTTCAAATTCAGGCTATCAACAGTAAGCAATTGACGTAATGACATTAATCAGACTTCTAGTAAATATAGGTAAGAAAGAGGAGTTCAGATGAGGTACTGAAGACTGCATTGGTGAAATATCTTAACTATTAATTAATTATTAAGAAAATCTTTTCTTAATTTAAATTTAGAAAATACCCTTCGAAACTCTCAAAGAGAGGAATTCAGACCACATACAGTCAGAAAGATGGTTGTCAATATAAATGTTTCACCCATTTAATTAAAGTGGCTCATAATTTAAATAATTCCAGCCTTTCTTATCATCCACATCCTTACAACTTGGAATTTCCAAGTTATGCTACAGATCAGGAATTTAAATGACTGTAATGAGCCCTTGTAATAATACATTTGAAATTTCAAACTGACAATTTTCTGGCTGCCATTTAACAAGTTGCTTGGCCCATATACTGCACTTACTACTGTAGCAAGAGTACCGACTTCATGCTGTGGTTATGGTGATGTGTGTGTCATGAAAATGTCACATGCAATAGATCTCACCTGTTGGCAGAGATGAAACAAATTCTCTCCTTGTCTTTTGCTTTATGTTTCTGCTGCTGATTTTCCTCACAAATGAGGAAAACACCCCTTTAAAAACATTTTATTTAAAATGTATGTCATTACAAACCCTTTACAGAAGAAATATACATAGTTTACATCAAAACAAATTACATGACCTATCATGTGTCAAATTACTTGTAAAATACAGCAACAGCTGTTACATGTGAGCCAATCACACAAAGCAGGAAACAGTTAGTAGCAGTGTCGTCTGACATCCTAAATCTCCCACCACAGAACACAGTGTAACTTGATTGAGATGTCTCCATCTAAATAACAGAACCGTATATGCTACAGAAATGACCAAAGGCTTAAGAATAAAAATGACAGATACATTGTTGATTTTAGCCCAAACGAAATCTCTACTAACTGAAACATGGAAATATGAGAGCTTCTGCTTACTCAGAATGTTGTCTTATTGTCTCTGGAGCACCATAAATAAACATATATAAGTATTGTATCCAGGTACTGTTTTGCCAATTAGCCTTTTCCCCCATTTTGATAAGTACTACTATTCACAGCTGATTTCTTCACTTCTATCCTCATCGACTGGCTCTCAGTCCGTGACTCCAGCTTCAATCCACTCGAGATCCCCAGGGATCCTAGCACCGCCTTCCCCGTCTTCAGGCTCTTGGACATTGGGATGCGGGTCAGCCCTGAGCGAGGTGCCTGGGCATCGTGCCCAGTCTGTTTGACAATAGGGAGATAGAGTACAGTTTCTCAGGCAGGAGAGTGAAGACAAGGAGCATTTGAAGGGAAACATAAAAAGTAAATAATGGAAAAAAGGTCAAACCTATAACAGTAATTCTGAACTTCTAAACAGTGTAACTGCTCATATGCACTGGAGTGACTGTGTGAATGAAAAATGTAAATATTTATTCATTCTTTCGCCTCAAACCCATTCAGCGAGCAGATATCCAGGGTAGATTTCAGTGTGCAAAGCTGTTTTGTGTCAGCCAAAGGGCACTGAGCCCTGCTTAGCTGTTTGTGAATGTAAACACTGTGAAAACACTATAAATTACAGCATGACTGTAGCAGGGTGGCAAAATGCCACATCATTAGCTCTGCTGTGCTGAGGCCTACCCGTAGGGCCACTGCTGTCACGCTATCTATCTGATCCACAAAGAGCATATCATAAGGTCCACTGAAACACCAATAGCCTTGCTCTCTCAACCTTAATAGATTTGTGTGTGAAGACAAAGCTCTGAGCAACTTTTCATCATATAAAACATACGTTAATTCAAATAGGAACAAATCTCACGCTCATATTTTTCTCTTACTTCCACAGGTTGTAGGGAAAAAAAGCTAATAATACTTTGCAGTGCACCAGTTAGATTGAAGTACAGCAGTAAGTAAAGCTCCACCATCTGAAGTGTAAAGGGATAAAGTTAAAAAGTAATCCCCTGCTAAGTAATCCAGTTAGAGACAGACACTCAAAAGTAATACGGTTGCGTACGTACGCAATAACCTGGTCACTCGCAGACTTTCCAGCACTGGTTGCCTAGGTAACCCTCATGTGTATATCCCACCCACCCAATACCGTGGAGGTGAAACAAGTATTTATTGGAAATACTTTCTACCACCAAGAGAACTTTCTACCTATTTCTTTGCGTTCCATTATTTACAAAGGATAATCGAAAGTACCAAAGACACTGTTTTAGTAGTATACATGAACTGCTCATGTAAGTAAAAACGTACCGGGTTGGGTGTGGGTCGAGTAGTGGTGGAGGTAACAGGGGAAATGGTAATGCTGCTCATCACTTTGCTCTGTGTGGTCCGGGTGGCGGTGGTGGTGATGTGGCGGGGGGAGCGCAAAACTGTCCCAGTGGACAAGGTCAGTTCCTTACTCTCTGTGACAGAAGGTACCGGTCTGACCACCATCTTCGGGGTGATACTGTTGCCAAGATGAATATGGATCTTGTTATCGTCAGTGGTGGTAATGATGCTCGTGTTGTTGTGGCACTTCCTGATAGGCATTGGGACCATCTGCTTCTCTGGGGTAACTTTGAACACAGCCCGACCCATGGTCATCTCCTGGGGTTCTGGGGAGGCAGATGCTTCAGGCACTACAGTGGTACTGACTGTCATAATAGTGACAGGGGACAGGGGTCTTCCCGAGGCCGAGGAGGAAGATCGGATGATTTCCGGAGACTTGGCTCTGGATATGGTTGTGATGGTGACTGGAGATTTGGCTCTTTCAGGACCATGATGTCCAGGCGTGGACTTTCCCCTGTGAGTTGCAGCCGAGTGGGTGGGAATGATTGTAATTCTGGGTTTGAAATGAGATGGGTTGGGGCTGAGTGGAGCTGAACTAGAGAAAACATCCTCGGCAGTGGGACTGCTGATCTCAAGGGTGGCCATGTTGTTTTGGTGGTCTGGTGTCACTCGGATGTGTAAAGGCTGCCCTTGCTTTTGGGACACGGCCAGGTCAGAAGGCACAGGATGTCCATTAGTATGTTTTTCCATGTTGGTCTCATGAGAGGTGTTATCTTTTTTCCTCATCCAGGGAATCCAGGATTTCTTCATACCTAGATCACTGCTAGATGAAGGGCAACGCTCAATGCCGCTACCCTTTTCCGTTGGCTTCTTCAGGCACTTCTGTCTTAGATTGTTCATGATGTGATTCTCTTCTTGAACAGACTTCCTGATAAATACAGCTGGGGTATCCTCCTCTGTTGGCCCGATGGACAATGCGTCCGTCTGCACAGCAGTGGATGTCACAGCAACATCTACCATTCTCCTCCCGTTCAAACTGGGCCTCAGTGCACGGCTATGGCGCTTCGCTACCTCCAGATCCTTGGTAAGATGGAAAACTTCAGTGCCCATGTTCTTGGCTTTCTCCTCCTCTTCCATGAACCTCTGCTGTAGAACAGAGTAATCCACTTGCAGCTGAGACAGTTGGTCTTCCTTGTGCATCAACTCATGGATCTTCTCCTTGAGAGCAACAACATCGGCCTGCAGCTCCTTGCTTTTGGCCTCCTCTCTCTTGTGTAGTTGTTGTAGGTCTTCTTCGTGGCTTTCCTCCTCTCCTTTCTCAATGGCTTTGTTCCGTGCTATCTGACTCCTCATTGCCTCCACTTGCTGAGAGAGAATGTTGGCTTTGTCTTGCTCAGTTATGAACCTTTTCTCCAACATGTCGTACTGATCCTCGGTCTTGATTAAATCTCCTTCTACGACTTCAAGTTGTTTGAGGCGATTTTTCAGGCGCTCTATTTCAAAGGTCAACTCTTTGACTTTGTTATCTTCTCTTTTACCAGGATCAGACATTGGTCCCAGCTCACATTTCACAGAATTCTTCATGGACAGCTTCTCTGCTTGCTCCAACCCGTCTAACCTCTTTTTCATTTGGCTGAGCTTAGTATTAAGATCCTTTGTTTTATCAGTTTCGTCGGCCAGCTTAGTGCTGAGCTCCCCCTTTTCTATAGTTAGAATGTTTACTTTGTTTTCCATCTCTGATTTCAACTTTAGGAGCTTTTTGCTTTCCTCTATCAGTTTCCCAGTCACCTCCATCACCTTACCCTGCTCAACTTTGACCATCCCACACAAATCCTGCCTTTTCTTTTCATCTGACGTCATTCTTTCCACCAGGGTCTTTCGTTCCTCCATTAAAGCTACAGTCAACGACTTCAGCTTACTCAAGTCATCCTTAAGGCTCAGCTCCGACTTTTCCACCTTGATTTCAGAGGACTCAATCTCTTTCATTCGGATCTTGAGTGCTATAACTTCATCGGACAGCTCTTTAGTCAGGCCCTTCTCTGTTTCCAAAGTAGTGTGTAACTGTGCACACTCAGTCTTGCTTATGCTGAAGGCACCCTCAAGTTTCTCTAACTCCACCATTCTTTTCTGGAGTTTCTCCACCTCCAGCCGGAGGTCTTTACTTTTACTATCCTCCTCTTGTAACCTCTTCCTTAGCTCCTTGCATTGATTCTCAGTTTTGGTAATCTCCTCATCCTTTCCTTCCATCTCCAGCACCCGCTTCCGTAAATTTTCCAGCTCAGCAATTAAGTTGGAGTTCCCACACTCCCCTTTGACAATCGTCTCCCTCATCTCCTGCAGATCCTCCTCAGATTTCCTCAAGGCCTTGTTGCTCTCTTCCAGCTCCTCCACTGTATGCGTGAGCCCTAAAAGTTTGGCATTGAGTTGACGGTTGTGGAGCTCCTGACAGGCCAGCTTGGCACTCATCTCTTCATGTTGTTGAGTGAGCTTGACAGATTTCTCTTTAAGCTCAGCCTCCAAGCCCAGAACCCTGTGGCCGTCCTCCTGAGCACGCTCCTTTGCTTCACTCAGTGTCTGCTCCCGCTGCTGAAGCTGCTCACTGAGTTCCTGGACCCGCTGACTCTGTTGGTCCATTTGCTCCAGGTGTTGTTGACGCTCATTAACCAACATCAGGGCAAAGGACTTCAACTTGACCAGCTCCTCTTGCACCTTGGTCAGGCGTTTAGAGTGCTCCTTCTCCTTTCTCACTTGGTAGGCTTTCTCGTTCTCAAGCAACCTCTTCAGCCTAAAAATGTGAGCAGGGAAAATAAAGGCAGGGCATCAGTTTAGTGTTGAAGGGATTTAAATGTTACTAGCTATGTTTCTGTACCAGCCACTCTGTCGTAGATATATGAGTTATACCTGCAATGCTTTATCCAAGTTTAACCCTTTCAATCATCATAATTAATTATCAATATTCTATTTCATTCATTCATTTCAATTTTTCTGTATGTCAACATTTTCAACTTTCATTCACATAAATCCAGCGATTCAGTTATGTTTTATAAAAATACTTTATTTGGTTGCTGAGTCCAAAATTTTAAGACATCTAACTATGCAAGAATTTAAACACAAATTATATATACCATTTCTATATGGTATATTACAATGCAAGACATGTATATATCAAGATATGTATATCATAAATCAAATGCTGAATATAGCAAGCAATACCTTAGAGTAATTATATAGCAGATCACTGTTGTGGACAAACTGGTCTTTCACTCCAACTCCGTACAACCCGGCTATTTTCATCCCTACTTATAGAGGCTATTACCATGAACTGCAAATGGAAGTTTAACAATCCCTCACCAAATGGTCTTCTTTTCTCTTAGCTTCTTTCTATGCTGCTCATGTCCATTCTCATCTCAGGCTCCAACAAAATGCATGCAAAACAGATTGAATGCAAAGTTGCATGTTGGAATTGTACACTCCCAGGAACACACCAATACAAACTACAACCTGGACAATTTTGCAATGCAAAACAAACCAAATCATAGGCACAAGCACAACAAAGAAGCTTGTGTATGCATAACTTAGATAACCTCCAAAGTATCAAAACCTAACTCACACTACATCCAGAATTATGGATAGAGTCACACCACCTTAGAAACAAACCCCAATCAGAACTTACCCACTTATGGATGCTCTATAAGCAGCTCCAGAATGTGTTTACCATCAAAAAAATCCAAGTTGAAAGCACGAGAAGCGGCAGGGGCCTCTTTTCCAACAGATTATCCTCTGTCACATTCCAAGCATGTTATAAAGACAGTGAAAGGTGAATACAGTGGAGCACCACCGGACCTCTGGTGCATGATGTCACCTCATCCATATAAGGCAGCAAGAGTGTGTGTGTGTGTGTACTGCTCCACTTTGGACACTGTAAAGGGGGTGGGATCCTTGCCACAGGGGGAGTGCTTTGCAAAACTCCCCCCAATTTTCATCCTTTCATACAACATTGGCATTTTGGAAGGAAAACATTTCCCAACAGGTTTTTGGACTCTTGACAAAATGAAAACACTGAACACTTTTAGCGATTAAAGCATCTTTTGGAGAAATAATTTCTCAGACAAAATGTAGTTCTTTGCATGTTTTATGCAAATCAGGTCATATTTCCATTATCCAAAGAGCTTAGCCCTGCAGGCCGGAAGCCATAATCTCACTGGTACAGGAGATAGTAGAGAATGTCTGCTGTAGTCACACTCGAGGGGAAACCGGACTCAAACTGGGCTCCCTACAAGGTCTACACAAGATGAGGAAAACAGATATGGATGAGGTGGATGTGTCCCTCGAGGTGAAGAAGATCTGGGAGCATAGAACATAACCATGACAGCAGGTTTACGAATGCAATGCCCAAACTGTTAGACGGCACTGGACTCGAGAGATACAGCAACAGGAAACGTACAGCAAAGCTATAGCTTTCATAAGCAAACATCTCTGCCAATGCACTCCGCCTGACAATCTGAATGTCGACTCTCACCATGTGAACTACATTAAGTATCTACATTGATTCATTTAACAAGTAGCTTTCATTGCCAAGTGGGATTACTGGGTCTGGCCACTGTGCAGAGGAGCCATCCAGATCTCAGTGTGTAGCTCTTAAAAAAATCACAAGTACACACTGAGATGTCATTTACAACCTAGAAGTTGATGGTCTTAAATTACTCGTGCAAAGGTCAAAGATATGGCGTCAGTGTTCTTTAGCACTGATGTCAAGTCAGTTAAGACCTTTAAGGCTGTGCTCTGTTACTAAGGACTGTCTGGGAAGAAATGAAGAGTTCATTTGTGAAAACAGATAAGTCTTATTGTGATAAAGAATCAAAAAAAATTATAAAAACATTTTTTTAAACGTATATTAAATTTCTTATTTTTATATATTTTGTGTTCATTGTTTGTCCGTTTCAAGAATGATTTTATCCGTTTTTGCAAATGAGTTCTTCAAATAACTTTTGTACAATCAACTACAAGGACCAGTGACAAACTCTGCTACATGCAATGAATCTTCATACATTGCAACAGCGTTTTCATACCATGAATTCACATATATGTTGACCCACATGAAGAACTGCATAAAAACCAGAACATATTCCGTAGTTTACTCATGTCTAACAAAAGAGTTACGAACTACAATGAGTGCGTAAGAGCAAAAAACAAATTTCTTAAGCAATTACACAGGTGCAACCCATGAGGCAAAGCTCCATGAGAGAAATGTTTTTCAACATGGTGCAACATTTCATCTCGTGCTTCCTGAGGAATTTGCTCAAAGGCACTGCAGCCCCTCTGTGTCAGGAGGCTGAGGATTGAAGCAGACGAGCGCGGCCAAAAAGCTGTCAAAACAACGTGTTGTACAGTAATGACCCCTCTTGACGGAGAAAAAGCATTACGTGTTGAGCAAGCGGGTGGAGGTGATAATGTACAGTATGTGGAAGACGGATGTGCTGCTAAAAGAAAGAACTCAGGAGCAAAGTGGACAATGGACCTTTTTAAACACACCTCTAAGTGGTCTGCGTATTGCTGTGTTTATACAGTTACTGACAGGTGGTTGAGTAATGCTGATTTCCCTCAAAGGGCTTTAAAATGACAAGACGTTTTAGTCTTAAATTTCAGTATAATCATCTTGAGATGTGTTGCAGATCAGCAAATTTCATTTTAATGTGCGTGACTTTACTCTCGTGAGTGGAAGCTGTTTCTTCTGGAAAACCATTAAACCACCGTGTCACTTAAATATTTGAGCTTCTTGACATATAAATTGATCTGTTATCTGAGAGGGTGTTAATGGCGGATGGCTACCAGTCAGAAACAGCTTGTCCGGTGCCCATCCTCTACATTCCTACGGATGTTTGGCACTAAACCATTCACTTGTCTCTCTTCACTCTCTGCCGGAGGGCTGGAGGAGCTCATCAGGTAAAAGCTGACAAGACATGTTTCCATCTCAACTGGGAGAGAGAATGTCAAAACAGAGCAGTAACACTTGGCAGGTTTGGGATATATTAATTTTTTATGCAGGTGTTGGCACTGTGAATGTTTGTGCAAAGGGAGTACTGTGTGTATTAAGTTTTCACTCATGGGCAGGCCATGGTTTAGCTGTCATGTCTTACCAATGTCTATTTCTACACCCCTTTGTTTGATAAAGGGATAGTTCAGATAAACCTGGGTTGAGTGCTGCTGATAGACCTTGCAGAGCCCATCCGCCTTTGTGCAAGTGAAAGTAAAATGCGAGTCAGTTCTATGATCCTTGACAATTGTAGACCTCCTATTCCCAATGTTTAAATCCTGTTAGCAACATGGCTTTAGCATGGTGGTGTTACTTCATCCAGTCCCCATCACACTGACCAATGACGCATGTTAAGTCTTGTATAGTGAATACCCCCGCACCTGAAGGCCCACCTGCACTGTCACACCGACTTTTCTCTTGATGATTAAATGCACAGATTTACTTGCACATCAAAGTGAAAACCTAAACTTGACTTTCTCGCCATGACCATGTCTCCGCTTTACCTCCGTACTCATTCATGCATGCATTTTGCTTCAGGTGAGGGAGTCTGACTTTTAGGTCGAGTGTCGGATTCTCAGCAGACTGTGATCGACCTCGCAATTCTCAAATGTGCCTTTTTTTTCAGCCGTTTCAGTTGCAGTAACAGAAACTTTACACCAGAATAAATCAGCAAAACATTTGTTAAATGTTCACAATTTAGACTCTGTAACATATTCTTATTTATATGTGAATTGTGTGTTGAAATGTTTTAAATCACGGCTACCATCCGCCACTGTGAGCCAAAAAGAGTGTGTATAATAAAGAGCTGAAATTTCCTCCGACCCTCTCTGAAGTGTGTTACAGCAATTCAGCTGTCATGAGATTTAGCTTCCACGGTCTGTTTCCTGAGTCCTGCAGCAGAAGCTCAGGGAGGAGAGAGTGTGTGTGTGCCTCCGCCTGGCCGCCTGTTTGAAGTTCTGACAGTTCATGAAATGCACCATGTAAGTGGTCTCAGGTCTGCTCTCAACATAACTTACTGTGCATACAGAACATTATAAATCTTCTATCTCACGTCTGTTTTGTGAAACTACCAAACGTGCACAGCAAACCACATGTTTTTTTAACTGCATCTGTTAATTGTGGACAGCGTGTGTTATGAGAGTTTCTCAGCAGGCAACAGCCAATCACTTGTATTCATCTGTGAAAGCCCTGATAAGAAGGGCCTCCTTTCTCCGGCGCATTCAGTGCACATTAACAGACAGCTTGGTTGATCTCTGTGAGGCCCTCTACAAACATGTGATGTAACCATCCCCTCTCTGATGCCGGAGAGTGTGTACCTTCCTCATTCCCCGTGTCTCCTTTTGACCGAATGCAAGGTCACAAGCTCAGAGATGACTTCATTTCAGAGGTGATGTCATGGATGCTGCTCTGAACTCCCTCTTTCCCACCGCTTCACCCCTTCTTCATCTACAACATCCACTCCAACAGATACACACCTCTGTTCCCCCGGGCTCTTTACCTCTCCCTGTCAAGTATTTGAGGTTATCACTTTGTGAGCAGCTCCCTTCTCCTCTCCTCACTCTCACGCTCCGCCGGGTAGATTAGGCACATCTTTCACACATTCTTCGATCTCACTGCATTCACTCTCTCTCTTCCTTCTCACACCATCCTCCACTTTGTATGTTTCACCAAGTTGGCAGTCTGATTCATGTTTTTCAGTTTCTCCTCCCTCTCTTTCTCTCACCACACTTCTCCTCCCCCACCACACTCACCCTTTCACATGCCTCTCCTTGTCCATCTAACGAGATGAGAGCGTAAATGGTGCCACTTGTGCTCAATTCAAATGTGCTATCTATCCATATGATATATATATTATGACTATAATAAAAAGTAAATCAGTATCTTTTTTTAATTTCATAATTATAATATTGGAATAGTAGTGGAAATAGTGAAACTACACAAACTTTTGCAATAACAATAAGTTTCACACTCCTGTTCCCCCTTTCCTCCCCTCACCTCTCTCTCTCCTGCTCCAGGAGGTTCGTGAAGTCATCACTCTTGTTCATGTAGTCGACGTGTTTGCGTTTTTCGGACTCCAGCTCGTGGACGGTGCGACGGTGGCACTTCTCAGCGAGCAGTAACTGACCCAGCATCCGCCGGTATGTTTCCCGGTGCTTCTCCTGCAGACGTTCCAGCTGCAAAGGATGAGAACACACACAACAATGCGAAAAGCTGTGATGATTTACTTGGCTATCCCTACGGGTCTTACTTACTGGATGATTTTGAAACAACAGAAAGATAACTGGGACTGACCTCAGCCATGGGCTTTTGGAAGACATTGTGGTTGTGTGGCTTAGTGCCAGCGATGAAGGCGTCTCTCTGCAGGGCCTGGAGGGCCGAGCCAGGTACCGCAGGGCCGTCCTGGGGCTCAAGGGTCTCCGGGACAGTTTGTTTGGACTTAAGCATGCAGATAACATCCTCTCTGGCCTGCACAGATATATGAAGAGACAAACGATACAACATATTAGGGCTTGGGGAGGTAAAGCTGCAAACCTTTGTTGATGCTTAAGATGTTTCATGTGCCTGTTTTCTCTGCTCAGTTGAACTGCAATTTTCAACCACAAGATGGAGCTATTGAGCAAACAAATTACTCAACATTGTCATAGGCAAATGGCATTCAAACTGCCTTTTATTCACCAACAGTGCACTTCATGGCAACAAGTCAAAGGTCAAGAAAATATATTTGATGAGACAGGCTTTCCATGTTGTCAATGAATTTGTGTTGATGTCAAACATGTAAGCAGAGCCACATTCAGTTTCAAAGAAAGTTTGTTTTCAACACCTTCAACCCACCTGAACCTCTCCTTCCATAATCCCCAGCAGTTTCAGCAGATCCTCCTTGGACAGATTCATGGCGTCCCCTCTTTTGTCTCCAGTCTCTGTGGAATCCAGCAGCTGCTTCTCTTTGTCAAAGATCACCTCCACATCCAGTTTATCGTCACCCTCCTGCTGCTGAACTTTGGCCTTCATGCTCTTGACAGGTAGACTCACATCCGGTTCTTGGCCGATGTCATGGTCGCCCTGTGGAACCCCGAGCACCCCTTTGGCTGAATGCTCCACTCCACTGCTTTTGGACCTCATCTCCTCACCTGAGCAAAGGACAGAAGCAGTTGTTATGTAATGTTACTATTCCAGATGTGACGGTACGGACACAACTCTCCTTACTTACTTCACCACAATGACATGTACACTCACAAACACACAGTTCTGGCATTCAAAGAATTTCATCTGGTTGGTGAAGCGGCAATCCTAAACACAACACCTTTATCTCAGTCTCCATAATCCAATGTAACGTTCCTAATCTGGAATAAAGATCCACGATTACCTACTTGTGTGTGTGTGTGTGTGTGTGTGTGTTTTTTTGCATGTTGAGTGTTTCTACATTCCTGAGCCGTCCTGATCTCTCACAAGGGGTTTGTATCTCATGCAGAGTGTTGATGGTCTTGAAGCATGCTTGAGTCGGACTCATGTGATCCAGAAAATCTGTTTTTAATTTAAATTATTTTTGATGACACAAGTCACATTTCACCTTGATCACTTTAGCACACACAGAAAGAGCCTGAAGACTTTACAATCAATGGTCAAACACAAAGTGGGATTCTTCCAGACAGCACTGTGTTTTTTTTTCTCTCTCTTTTTAGGAGTGTTACATGCTTGCATGCATGTTTGTGTCTTAGATCTATAAAGACAGCCTTGGAATAGAGAGCAAGGTCACTCTTCCTTGAACTCAAATATGGCATCACCTGCACTTAATGCATGATGTCATGATATCAAAGCACACTGATCGTCCCTGAAACACATTTTCAAAACTGTTATGTCATAAGTTCATGCATTTGCGTGCAACAGCAAACATTAAACTCACAAACTGTGTACATGGTTCAATATGCAGAAAATAATCACAACATTGTAGAGGCGGTAAGCAGCCGGTCTTTCAGACGTTCTGGTTCAGCTGAAAGAGGAATCTTTTTCTGCGATCATGGTCAGCGATGTTAAGACTGCAATGAAATGTAGCCTAATGATGCTTGAAACTGGACTCTTTGAATCCCACCTGTTTCCAGGAAACAGTCCCACGCACATGAGAGAGAAGGATGCAAGATAGCAGCTACCGCATCTCTCAGTTCAAATGGAATGAAACCTACACATTACATTCCTTATCTTACCTCTGGGAGTTCACAGAGTGCACGTTGGCTCCGGAGAGCGCTGGTTTTCAACTGGAGATCAAATGCAGCTCCTTCTTTCTTCTCCCTAACTATTAGTTTCAGCTGTGGTTTCACTATCATCGGGTCACCTGTCGTACAGCAGTGTACACAAGCGTTTACGCCATTCAAGCAGTGCCAGCGAGTTTTGAATGAGAGATGAGAAGTGCCCAGGGGTGGATGGCATTGAAGCTGGCACAACTGGGGCACGAGACCGATGAAACATGTGCAACAGTGCAAATGACTCAAGAGGAGTTGTTAAGTGCTGGCGATAAAATGGTCGACACTGTGTAAGGCAGTTTATTTTTAATTCCTGGGTTGATGCCATGACAATCCAGAGATACTACTGTATCTGCCCTGTAGAGCAGTACAGTGTGTTCGTAGTTAGAGCTGACATCTGCTTGACTTTGAAAAGTGATACAAACACAATTTTAATCCATGCAGAGTTATAAAAAAAATTATTACGCCAGTAAAGTGACGGAGAGAAGTCGTGCACAAATTCTTGAAGAATCCATCTCAAATGACCAACTTATTAAAGTGGCTTTGATTTAAGGGTCATGCTTGTGGGGTCATGCTTGTGTCCTGATGAATGAAAATCCATCATTCACTCTCCTGTTAGCTCTTGTTTGATCGACGCCAACTCTGATAATATTGAACTTTTATGCTGCTTAATGTTCACTAACTAGTCTGCATGGCTGTCCGTCTGATGTCGGTGCCTGGTAGGTAGTTTTTACTGAGGGAAAGGCTGTATTGATCTATTTTGTTTGACAGGACTGCTGATGACAAGCATTCGGTCCCCGTTTGATCCACCTTGACTGGTGACTGAAGTCCTGACTGGTGAATTCCCCACAGCGGCAAATGGGGATTCCGACGACACGTGACCTACATTCCCGGCCGGCATGCAACATTGCCAGTTGTCTTTATGGAAAATAAAAGGAGAGCCGTGAAACAATAAGTCTTTACTCGGAGGTCTGTGTAGACAACCAGTCTGCCGATAAGCATTCATGGCGTCTAACCCATCGACACAATGTTACTGATTGCAGGGCATCCAATACCTCACATGCGTCTAATACGTCTAATACGAAAGAGTCAGCCAGGCCACGGTCAAGGCCTGAGCCTAAATTTAAATTGGGACCTCAAATCTATCTCATGGCTTTGGGGAAGACCAGCTGTCACATATAGGAGTATTTATGCGTCCCTAGTTTCATTCCAAAGGGAAAAGTCTTGTCAGTGCTCAGCGAGTGGGGGGATACCACTGAAGGTCGCAACATGACTTTTACATTATCTTGAGTCTGAAATGCCATATACTCAATATCAAATGCACAGAGATTAAAGGTACTTCTACAGCTTCCATATTAGCAGGTATGTTGAGCGAAAACATGTGCAAAATGACGGATGCTCTGCTTTTTCAGTTAGCTTTTTTTTGGTCTGTTCCTCAAAATGTGAAGATGCAAAACAACATTTTCTAATTCAGAGAGTTTGATAAAAACTCACGGAACAAGCCCAGTTTGACTAAATAAGGAGTGAGAAATGTTCATCGCATGCGAGCTTTTGGCAACTTGTTCTGCCAGAGGACACCAATAAAATACAGTACGCTTGAGAAGCTCTTTCGTCTGGACAAGAAAAACAAAATAGCCCGCCAAGTTATAGGAATTTCAATCAAAACTGTAGCTGCGGCTGAGTTTTTCGAAGCTACAAGTCAATCCATCTGTTAATGAAAAGTTTTGAAGGCATGTACATTATTTTCCCATGCGAGGGCACAAAGCTGCGGTCTGTTCCAAGATATTGATGGACAACGAGTTCCAGCCCAGACGACCAGTGACCTCAGGGGTCGGATTTTACATAATAGCTATGTGCTAGGAAAATAAAGAATGGGTGAGTAGAGAGGGTTGACAAGCTCTCTCTGTTTAAAATAGCAACACCAACTCTATGGAGTCTCTTCTAGTTCTTTTCAAGAGCATTTTTCAAGTGATACTTAATTGAACTGTCAAATAGTCTTCATGGACTTTACTGCTTTTGTTACTATGTTGGTGTCCTCAGTTAAACTTCAGAGCAACGTCGCTACGTCCCACAGGAGCAAAATGTCAGCAAAGACGAGGGGTTTTATCTCGCAGTGCTCTAATGATGTCACATTATCTGAATCCTCTCAATGGAGGCGACTTCAGGTTTCACCGATGAGCAATCGAGGAGGAATATCGGCAGCTCTCTACATATCAATGCCAACATTAATGACTTACTTGCCGTGAGGACAAACAACACAGCACAAGCAGTTCCTGAATTGGTTACTTATGAAAATGTGTCTGACAGTTGTTTGTTTGATATACAGTCTTTGATGAAATTATATTCCACACGATGCAAAAACTACAGGAGTAAATTGAAACAGGCTCCAGTTTGGCTCATATAATTGAAAACAGTCTGTGACTGCAGATGAATGCATACTGTGTTCAGTCTCACAACAACTTTAATGTTTGTTAAGCGCCACATACAGTCAACAGGCTTATAGATGAGAGCAGCTGCTTGAACACATGACTCACTTTCATGTGTAATAATTAGAGTAATAATCCACATGATGGGAAACAAGAATACACCCATTGTTTTTAAGGGCAGAATCTGCAGTCATTTTCCTCCTGATATTATTTATCCTGTCTGTTTAGAGAAGCTATAAACCAAAACCCATTTATCTAGACCCCAGATTAATAGGATAACACGCTATAAAAGATGATATCTTTATAGCGTGATACTCTATTGGAGAGCAGGGATGAGATCACATTGTGTGTTGTATGAATAGAAACAGATTCAGATACGGTCATTGGGGTAAGCCATTTATCTGAGGTCTCGTCTAAAAGCCTCGGTATCCATCCAGTAGAAGTCCACTGACTGAACTGTGAGTATTAGCCACAAAAAAAATCACGTGTTCAATCACAGGGGAGAACTGATCAGTTTCTCAGACTACAAGTATTTGAGGTCCGAGCCATGAAGACATGTTGATTCATTTAGCTTGCCAGTGTTGAAATGTTCCCTTATTTGAATGAATTGTTTTGAGTTGAAAGCCCCATTGTCTTCCCCACACCAAGGCCCAGAGCCAGCAGAACATGCATTACCAGAGCCCAGAGAACTGTCTTGCCTAAATGGGATGTAGTTTTTACTTACATAAATAAGTAATACTTGTCCTGCTTCATCAAGTAGACTGCCATGTTACCAATACATGTGTGTGTATGATACTGGGCGCCTGAAATCCTCCAAGGGGGACAAATAATACAAAGTCACATTGTGAGATGGTCACTGTAAAATTCCAAAAAGTTACAACCGCCCTCATTAAACCGTTCACAGTGAGCCACGACCAATCATGATTCCATGTTTGGAAATCTTGCATCTGGGAAAGCTCAAAAGAACAGTGTATTAAAATGGCTTGTTTCAGCTAGAGGATGAACTTAGGACTGCATGAATATATAAGACTCGTGACCGTGATGAGCGTTTGTTTCTGAGAAAGAGAAAAGAAACTGGTACAACTCATGATGAGTGTGCTGGCGGAGAGATGGAAAACACTTTAACCTCTTATGTAGCTGAAACATTTGCAAACCCAGGGTAATCCTATGTGTACTTAATGACTGGCCTTGCTGCCTTTGACATTATAACATGTCAAAGCATCAATTAACAACATACCAGTTTATAACACGACTGCTTTGCCATCTTGCACAGTACACACATTACATACAGTATCAAATGATCTCAGGAGGATCTTGTGTTTCTATCGAGTTTAAGTTCTTATTTATAAACCCATGGAACATGAGTTATACGTGCCATTGCTCTGCGAAATACCCAAATGTGTCTAAACCGAATTTTTGGAATTCAAGTCCAGAGGCTCTTATACGACTTGAGCTGTGCATGTGTCAGTGACAGCTGTTGTTGAGGCCCACCAGGCCTATGGGGAAGACAGCGGCTATACTGGCAATGCCCAGCTCCACCTCTTTGATATTTGTGTTTTAGTACATGCACTTACACATATGCACAAAAGGAATACGCACACAGACACACATGTACTGATCTATACGCAAGTGCAGGCACACATGCACAGTAAGGAAGGAATGGGGTCACTGAGTTGATAAGGTGCAGGAGACCTTCATGTTGCCTGCTTGCAACTTTTATGTGAAATGTTTTTATGACTCAGTTCCTTTTTTTAACCTTCATATTATTTTCGTACAAAGGCCATTGCTGTGCATTAAATATTGCACATGCACATCAGACAGAAACACATCTTGTGTAGAGTTCAAATGCTGCATGAGAAGTCCCGACTCTCCATGCAGGACGTGCTAAAGAGGCTAATGCTAAGGTACATCTAAAAGCTACACTATGCCATCCTGTGCATGAGCAACAACTCATGTGAGAAGGTGCTAATGTTATGTCATGTCAGGTAAGCCAGGGAGATATTTAGTGCATCTCAATTGATACTGCATTGGCACACACACCAGCTTGGCCAACTTAACCTCAATTTAAACAGGAACCACAGTTGATTTACAGTCAGGCAGATTCATTTCTAGGCTGGAACTGATGGCTGCTCAGTCAGCATCACGAATTTGTCTTTTTCAAGTGGCCATTTGGCTGATTTAGCTTCATAGACATTCAGCTGTCAAGCCCGAAAGGATCCGCTCAGATAAAGCTGGAACCGGCACAAAAATGTTGATGATCTCGCCGCTGGTTCTCTTTGTCATAGGGTGATATCACTGAGGCCACTTCAGCTGGAGAGGGTGGGAGGCAGCAAGAGAGGAAGGGTGAGGTAGCACAGAGCCCCTGGACACTTGACAGAGAGGATGTTATACGCCACTCCTGCACTGGAATCCAATGCTGGGAGTGAGACACATATCACATTTTCTTTATGGTATTCAGAGGTGATGCACAGCTTGACAAATGGACAGCGTCTAGCAGGAGCTGTGTCTCTTCCAAAAAGGCTGATGACTTCATGCGGATGAAATGGAATTAATTTTAGCCCCATACAGTTACACTTCATAAATATTATGGATGGAAGATGTCATCCTAATGCAGCTCATGAAATCCGCCTGGTCTTCTTAAGGTCAAGAAGGGATGTGTGTTTTGTAACGTGCTGTACTGTATTTGGTGTGTGTGCAGTAAGTGATATTGAGGCGCCTGTAATGAGAGTTATTGTTGGCATCTGTAGGAGAAGTTTAGCGTAAACTGTGTATGCGTGTTTGTCCATATTAGTACATAATCATTCCCAAATATGACCTTATAAATGATCTGGATTAGCTCTCTTGCTCCCACATGACTCAGTGTACCATCATCCTTTGTTGCAAGGCTTTTCTGCCCACGTTGAAACCACATGTAAAAAACTAAATGGTCTCATTCATTCAGCAATATGTAATTCATTGAGAAATGTTTGATTCATGACTCTGGCTGCTCTGTAAGCACCGTAACAATACCAACACTGTATTGCTATCAACAAGACTTTAAGTAGTCACTTGTTCTCTCATGGGTGAGGAGTTAATGCAAAACGTACACGTCCAAATTAATTGACAGAGTAAAGTCATTTCCAAGTTTCAGGGAAGAGTTGTTCCATTCATTTAGTGTATTATAGTGTTAACACAGCTCCAATTAGACCACGAGGTTCGGTTTCTATCAATCACCTCCTTATCAGCTTTATAAATTGATGACAGGTTGAGTCTTTTCATGTCTTCCAGTCCGACAGCAGTAGAGAAGAACAACTGATAAGCTTTCAGCCCGAAGCACATGGTTGTCTTCGTCTGTTGCCCACACAAGGGCAAGGAGACCAGGAATGCTTTCACTGTTAGAAACTTAGGAGACTCACCTAATCTTGTGTTGTCCCCAGGTTTAGGCAATCGGGAGTCACGCAAAGAGTAATCCTCAAGAAAAAAAAAGACACTAAAACATCTACTAATTTCCACTAGTGATGTCTGCTTGTGCCGGCCACTGAAGCCCTTTCAGTTCCTCAGGTCATTGAGGGAACAGAAAGCAATAGAGCACACACTCTCTCTCTCTCCCTCTCTCTCTCTTACTCCCTCCCTCGTTCACTCCCACAGCCTGTCCAGCACTGCTCTGCATAGCAGTCTAATACACACCTCTCATTTGATCTCCCTCTCCTCTCGAGAAGTCAGTTGAAGAGAGAGCGAGTCTTTGAATTCAAGAGTGTGAAGGGGGAGACTGTACTCCCAGAGTGAAAGGGGTCGTTGCCTAGAAGGAGATCGGCCGAGGTGCAGGTTACACCTTCCGTTGACCCTCTCTACTCTTATTGAGAGGCTAAAAAAAGTCCCTCTCTATATTTAACCCGTCCACTCTTGCCAGGCAGGCTCTGCTAGCAGCTGAGGCTAGCTGAATGCTAGATGTTTTGGCTGACCAGCGAGGGAGAGCTAACTCTCTCCGTTGACCCTTGGTGACAGCTGAACCATGTCATCGTGTTCGGGAAGTCCAGTGACAGCAACCACCCAAGCCCAAACAGTGGTCCGAGGAACCACCAATTGCTGACTTCGCAGGGCCGAGTGTGGCCAAACCTTCCAGGGCGTCTGCAGCTACAATACACTGCATCTAAATTAGGCCATTGAGCTAAATCTGCGGTGCAGTAATTGGGCTGTGCATCAATGATTATAGTTATCTGTGCTGTTGTGTTAGATACGTGCAAGATGCACATAGACACACCCAACGCAATTACAAAAGTAATATGTATATATGTGTCCAATGTTTCCCGTTAGTTCAGTGAGGTCTTTGCACACCAACACTGGAGCAAAGAAAGATTTAAATATGAGGCACAGAAGTCTAGTGAACTTTTGTGAACTTTTGCTAGTCTGGGATTAGCAACCAAGCTAACAAGTGAGCTAGGACGTTAGCTTGATAGCTTGTTTTCCCTTTTCAGTAACTCTTTGCACGAGAACAGAGGAGAAGATGATTTTTTTTCAGACAATATATATACATGAAACTTGCAACTCCAAGCACAATCTGCATTTCTTATAGAGGTCAGTTGTGTCTCTGGGAGGGAAATGCCTGGGGAATATAATGATACACTTACGTATCTCTAGGTGGAAACCAAAGCAAACAAAAGTCAGATGGACACGGCCACGTTTCCTCCCTCTTTGTCAATTTTTCTGTGTTGCAATGCAGATCTGACCTAAGAGAGGTTTTGTTCACACGTGGCCATTATCAAATTAGGCGGGTGTGAGGCTGATGTAATGTTGTTCGTGAAGTGCACACACAGATAGACACACACTGGACAGGCTGTCCAGATATGTCTCCTTCCCAAGCATGGTATCTAGAGATACAAAGGTCACAAGGGATTTGTTCATACCTCAATGTGACCTTTTTGTTCTCCTGTATGTGCCACTCAAAGTTAACCAAAGAAAAAATAACAATTGAAAAAAAAACAGCACATCTGACTGATAGTTTCCTGCCCGTAGATGATGTCATCCTACATGTGGTATCAAAGAGGATGATCTCTCCAAACTGAGGTCATGAGAAGTGTATTTTTGATTGAATTCCATGACTCCCACACCCAAGTGAAGTCATGTGGTGGGATCCAGTGAGGAAGAGGTTTGTTATGATTTCACTCTGTATATATAATGCCCACAGGACATTGGTCTTGTCAGGGCCCATGAGACTTTGCTGTTATGAGTCATCGTAGAAATGTGAGCTTGTTGAGGTATAGCTGCCATTACCACAATCATAGTAAAAATGTTGATGATACACTGACTCTTTATAGGGGGCTCTTTAAATTGCATCCCACACCTTAATAGACTTTTCTTGCAGTATGTAACTTGGTGTGACGGAGCAGGAAACCAGTGTGCGGCTTTATGGCACCGGAAACCAACTCAGAGAAGCTTAGAGGTGAAAAAGAACAGTGGGATCATAACAGCTGCCATTGACCTGCCATGGCTGGTCATCATTTTTATCCCTTCCCATAATGTTACAAGTAGTGCAGTACCTTCATCAGCAGAATTAAATACGTCACCCTCCTATTATTACCACTTGCTTCAGGAAAGGCTGCTGTTGCTAAGCAGGGCTGAATTATACTGTTGTAATTCAAAGAGCAAAGGGTGATGCATTGTTGTCTAATTCTTTAATGGCAATATGCAAATTAAGTTTGGTAATTGCAATTAGCCAGGCTTGTGCACTTGTGAGGGCACCCACAACTCCTGGTGTTTGTCTGGACACGGATGACATATCATGAGCATAAACACACATGCTGTTCCAGTCCTAACTCTCTCCAGCGAAGTGACAAGGCTGAACACTGAGGTCCCATTAAACAGCTGTCGTCAAAACACTCCTGCAGCTTTAGCAACCCTCTCACTAACACTTCTTCTGTGCAGTTGTTTTTTGTTGATTGGGCGTGCTGACAGATGCAAATGAGCTGTTCCAGCAGAGAAAGATTAGAACAGTGAGCATGGTGTTACTAGCCCAAAGCTGTGTAAAATGATCACTAAAAATTACCCGAATATGTAAACTTGGAGTTACTGGGCTGAATTGCGAATTATACAATGATAATGGTGGGGGTTAAAGCAACACAGTACAGCAGATAGCACAATCCTTACAGAATCTTGCTTGCTTAACTTGAAGTCTGCAGTCTTTGGAGGATGATAAAGCTAAAGCAAAACAGCATATGAATATTCTATTCACAAAATTAGGAAAAAAGGTGAGTCTGAATATGTGTGTTACCCGTCAAGAATATTTCCAAATGGAGCTCTGAATATTCTATGAGACTGTAGAAAGTTTTTGTTGTTTTGCTGGAGGGCGACCATGTTTTAAAATCAGTACTTTGTGAACAAACGCCTCTGGCCTTTCTCTAAATGCTCATGGGTGCACTTTTGAAGCTCACACTGATTCCTCCGAAATGACTGACTTCGGAAAGAAGTGAGCTGGCAGAGTTGAAAGAGGCAGAAAAAACAACATTAAGGTCATCAAGCAACATGAGAACACCACCTCGAATTATTTACTAAAATCCCTAGGTCATTATAATTAATTATTACATTCCTTCAGTCATGACTGGTTGGATTACTCGGTATCATTTGTGGAGATTTACAGCACACAGGAAACATTGGTCATATTTTCTAATAGTCTTGCTTCCCATTACACATGAAAAGTTACAGTGTTACATTTGGACTCATATAACACACAAGAGCCACAGGAGACCAAACATCGCAAAGGAAATTGGGGTAAAAAAGCTCCATAAATTTCAGAGTACCAGAAAAATACCACAACACACATATCGCAGGAACGCAACGAGTACCACAGGAATTCTGATGCAAAGTACCGCAACTTCTTATATGTGATGCTGTACCAGTGGTTTCTTGGTTGACCGGCAAATATGTCTAATTAGGATGTGGATTTTCCCCTTCTGAACACAGCACTAATGTACCGCCCTGAATGAAAATACAGATGATATAGTATTTATCATATATATATATATAATTACTGTATATATATACTCAAACAAATCCAAACTATGCATTGTTCATCAAATACTTCTTGAGCTACCGTCATACAATTATACACATTCAAACGGTAGCAGAAACACTACAATGTAATATTTCTATTTATACCACTACAGTATTGGAGAGTTCTCAAATAACTTACAAAATACACAATCATATTAACCATTCACATGGTGTTCTTTCAAGCTACTCTTGTATTTGATTGGGACAACAAAGTTTTACAGTTAGTTTGTGGCCAGTTGAATACAACATCGGCCTATTAGATCCAAGTTATCCTAAATTCATTACAGTACACATCTGGTTTCACTTCTTATGGTAACTCTGTTGAACTTCTTACAGTGCTCATGAGACATCCAGGAAAATACCAGGGTTAAATACTGATCCAGCTTTGAATAATCATCATAGCAGAAGTTATTGTTGAACACACTGTAGACATCACATCTGCGTGTGTGTATGTGGTTTCTGTGTTTATTGATGTTTGCCTGTTAATCTAAATTGCCTTGGAAATTATATACTCTGCAGTATTTTTTGGTTTGTGTTTTTCTTCTGATGTTCCAGTTATAGTGATGACTTGCCATCCCTGAAATGTTAATTAAATGTTAAATGTCATTTCCTGTCCTGGCTGATCACACTATAGCACTGCGTGGAGGAGTGGACTCTCTGATGCCATCCTGTGCTCAGATGATTGTTTAATGCCTCTCAAGAAGCTATATCAAGTCCCCATATAAAACAAGCCCATAAACTCAGATTATTATAGAGATGTAGGACCACTCAGACCACAAAGTGATGAGTCTTCATTTGATCTATTCTTTATTCCTTTGATTATTGCTTTATAAAAATGTAACAAACATTGGGTTGATTTTACAAGCTTCTTCATAGCAACAGACACAGGATGCTACATCAGATTATTGTTTTCCTCTTTTGGCTCTGAAACTCTGCCAAGGTCAACCACAATATTAGAAAATGCTGCCACTCATCTGCCGAACCCTGGAGGGGAACAGTATTCCCATCTCAAGCTCCAACACCCGTGACCAAGCGTGTGACATGAGCAGTGACAGGAGACCACAAGGCCACAGGGATCAGTCCAGACAACAGCTGTATATAATCTAGCATGACAGCACGTTTTGACAATGAATGTATGCCCCACAGTGAACTATGACATGAAATCTGTATATTAATTAATTCAAACTGAGCAGACCTCACAGCCAACATGACATTGGGGATATGTGTTTACAAGTCTGACTTGGGTTCATGTTTGGGAAAGACTGTTTCTCTCTTAGTATCTTGTCACAGTGAAAAATCCTGCACAGCATCGTCTCAGAGAGGTCGCCCTCTCCTGGCAGCGAAGCATGATCACATCAACAACAAACGATCAGTCAAGGGCAAAGAAAACCCCGCCTACTTACACTTGATTGGTCGATGTCACAAGTCTCGTAAGCTCATTGGATACCCGGTCATGAACTGAATGACGAACAAGGAAATATAAGAGAGGAAAACGGCACCGGTGAGAAACGTGGGTTAACTCTCGCATATTTGTAGTTTTGTCGCCTCGTCGTTTTCTGTCTGCAGGTTATCTTCAGCCTTGCCTCGGTCTTGATAAACAATGCAAAGTGTTCCATGTTAATTACAGCCTTTCCCCGCTAATGCTAAAAGCCTGAGGACTACAAGCTAACGTTAGCTGCATTTGCTAACTGCTGTATGTGTGTGCCTGTGTTACACCTTAGTTAAATGTCAAAAGCCGTTGCAAGTTATTTTCGACAGCCTGTGCTTGCTTGACTACCCCCGTATGATGACTTTATGTCACTGTATAGTCCAGATAAAGTTACTGATATTCAGAATAATGTTGTTTACTGTAAAGTACGTTGTCTGGTACAAACAGTTAAAACGTAAGAATGTTAAAAACTGGACGCAAAAATGGACGCAGTTTCAATTTGTGAGGTGAAACAATTGTCAAATATGTTCTGTATCTATGTTGGTCATTTAGCTTTCTGTCCTGACGCCACTAGGTGGTGCAGAGAGCCTAATATCAGACCCAGTTGGAAGGCTGGACATTGAAAATCAATCTGATAAACAAGTAATTGTAATTGAATACAGTTTGCAAGGATTGACAGAAATCCATATATTAAGACCTCCACATACATTTACAATTTGTCTCTGGGGATATAAGAATAAATTTGAAGGCCAGAGGTTAAAATAAATCCCACTCAATTGTATAGGCAGATGCCAGAATAACAAAATACTGAAACGTTAAGTCGAATATGAAAAGGTCACTTCTGGCCTTGCATACTTTTCACAGTAACGTTCAGCTTATTATGGCCATCAAAGCTTTACATGTTGCCCTTTAATTTTTTTTTAGACATTCATGCCCTCCAGTCTCTGAATTGCTCTGCTTCTGAGGAAACTGTTCAGATTCCTTCTCACATCGCATGTGTTATTTTCACAGTGTACGTTTGAACTATGCCTGCCGCCGGGAAACTGGCAACTTTCCGGCTGCCTCCCTTGCCTACAATTGGAGAGCTGATAAAGCTTTATAACCTGCGAGCTGAGAAACAGCTGTCCCAGAACTTTCTTTTGGACATGAGGCTCACAGGTCAGTCTTACTGCTCCACTCTTTCTTTCTCCTCCTCCAGCTCTATCTGCATTGCACCAATACCTCCTACTCCAGGACACAATGGTATTTTTTTCCAGTGCACATGATTGCACAGCCCCACATCGCCTTGTTTCCAGGCATCGGAACCGACACACTTCTCTGAATGGGTTAGGTTGAGTGGATCTCCCGCTAATGTGAATGGACCAAGTCAATTTGCTGCAGCCCTTTCAGAGCCCCCACCTTAATATAATTATCAGTGATGCAGTGCAGGTCGGATCTGCTCCTTTGTCCTTGGGCAAGGTGACTCTTAGATTAATGCATCTCGTCTTCATCACACACAGGCAGACAGGTATTGCTACATAACTCACTGTTCATCTCAATTGGATCATACATCTCTGATGAAGCCCTATGATTGGAGACTATGGTGTAATATACATGACAGGTCCTACTAAGTTAGTGGGTAGTTCAGAGATGGTATGCAGAAATAGTAATAAAAAACATGGAATTAAGTTGATAATCCATCTCCATCTTCTCAGACAAAATAGTACGTCAAGCAGGCAGTTTGCGGGACGCCCATGTGTGTGAGGTGGGTCCTGGTCCCGGGGGTTTGACCCGCTCTATCCTTAACGCCGGGGCGACAGACCTGCTTGTGGTGGAGAAGGATACACGCTTCATCCCTGGGCTTAAGGTAAACTGAGCAGCCTGAGGTTGGTTAATATCACTGAACAAGGTTGTCAGGGTCATTGGTTCATTAAGAGGAAAAGCTAAAACACCTTGACCTTCTATTTGCATAAAACCGTTCATCTGTTTTACACGGCAACATCAATAGCAGCCTGGAGAGTGACTGATTACTCCTCTAATCTAATGTTATTTCAACTCTGTTTCTGCAGCTGTTGTCAGAGGCAGCACCAGACAAGTTGAGGATTGTCAATGGTGACATACTTACCTACAGAATGGACAGAGGATTCCCTGTAAATATCTCTAAGCCCTGGGAGGAAGGTGAGAAGATTAAATTATACAAGCTGTAAGAGTGTTTTTAATCCACAGAACTAGATTGCTAATGTGTGTGTGTGTGTGTGTGCGTCTATGTGTGGCTCTGCAGATCCACCAAACCTCCACATCATTGGGAATCTACCATTCAGCGTCTCCACCCCTCTCATTATCAAATGGTTGGAAAACATAGCCAACAGAACGGGGCCCTTCGTCTACGGACGCTCCCGACTCACACTCACTTTTCAGAAAGAGGTTGCAGAGGTGCGTGACCTACCGATGCATGTTTTCAGCCTTTAGGATGTACATGTGTCACCATGCTGTTGTCTTGTCCAGGAGTCCAGACAGATATACTTGTCTAAATTAAAAGAAAAAATACATGTGGTATATTTATACTTCATACAAGGTTTCATGTTATTCCTTCGCCATATAATCAGAATAATGGATCATATTAAGTTTAGGTACACAGTGACCTTGTTTTATCATTATCAGTGAATACTAATTTGTAGTCGATGTCCTCTCCAGAGGTTGACAGCCAGCACACGGAGCAAACAGAGGAGCCGCCTGTCCATCATGGCTCAATATCTCTGCACCGTCCGCAACTGTTTCACCATCCCTGGACGCGCCTTCGTCCCCAAACCAGAGGTAGGAGTTCCTTTTGATAATAACACTTAAAGGTGAAGTGTGCCGTATGAAGAAGGGAGTGTTGGCAGAAATATAATATAACAACACAGGCAGCAGGTCATTTTCAACAGGCTGTGTTGCATCTATGGGAGCCTAGAACGGGCGAAAAGTCAGCTTTTGCTTCTTTTTGTAGCTACAGGGGTTTCCCCGACTCATCCTCTCGTTTCATTTGTCATGGTTGTTCTGATCTTTCAATTTAAAATTCTCCTCTCCATTTTCAAAGTACTTTCCCATGCATAAAAATCTGCACATAATGCGTCTTCTGGTGTGATGTTGAAACAGAATTTCAACTCGCAGAGCACATTTGAGTTTTAGTTTATATGTTGTTATGTGTTGATTTCAATCCGAAGTGTTAATGTTGAAATGTAAGCGTTCAGGACAACATCGGAAGATGAGACACATCATTATTTCCCATTTCTTACCCTAAGACAATAGTGGGACCTCGACCTCCTCACATCTCCTAGTCTCTGCTCCTCTTCTGGTCCCATCAGACTCCCTCATCATGTCACCATCACTCATCCCTCACTCACTCTGCTTGCTTCAAGGCTTCATTAAGACTGTGTTGAATCAGTGTTGTCTCTGTTCTGTCTTTGGACCATTTCTGGGTTGTAATGATGCCTGGTGGGTATTTGAGATGTGGTACCATCACACTGCGCCTTGTAATGAGGGCCTAGTTCTTTTTTAGGACCATTTTCTTCCTGTGTCTTTTAGCTCGTGCGTGCGTCAGTTGAGAAAGAAAGGCGTTCGCTCTTACATAACGTGAGAGTGCAAGATGTTTTCATTTTATTTTCAGGGTAAAGATTTATAGTAAGACATCAAATAAACAAAGGTACTGCTGCTAAATCTGAAAATGCAAAATGTCCCACTGGCTGTCACTGAGAGTCTGTATGTATTTTGAGATTATAGTGTTTTGTCTCAGGAGCTCCCTTACAACCTTACAAACGAAACCCGTGTTTTTCTTTTCCCAAATTAAAGGATAGGTGTTACGTTGATGTCAGAGATGGACTGTTGGTCCCTGGTAGATGCCGTGGCTCTTTAGGAGGCCCACTGTAGTTAAATATTTAATCTCCTGTGTGGAGTAAAATGCTGCAGAGTGAATGGGACCAGGGCTGATTGTTCATTCTCTTAGAAGAGATGGTTCCCAATGATTATTTCATCACACTCAGCTGCTTTTCCATGCATTTCTCTTTTCCCTTCACTGTCTTATTTTTTGTGCGTATTTCAAACTATAGTTTAAGGGATTTCAGCGTGCTGGTCTGTGCTAAGGAAGTGAACAAGTTCCTTTTTTATATGTGCATGCATGCTGCTTGCGTGTCTGCTATCAGGCATTTGGTTTCTGCAAATGTGCACAGAGTTGACTTGCACTGCTCGTGCATGCACGCACTGCAAATGAATCAGCGCCTCCCACATGGCCACACTGACCATCTATCCCCACTAAATGTTTTAATGGGCACTTGGTGGAATTGATATCATTAGGAAGGATGATGGCTGTTTGATGAGCAGACCTCCTGCTGCTGGTGTCCTATAAAAGATCATGGAGCACAAAAGGAGTGTATTAATGCCATCCGACTCTGCATTGTGCGTGCCCCTTTTTACTGGTATGTCATGTAGTATAATTCATGAAAATCTCTTTGGCTGTGCTTTGTTTACTGGTGCACACCAGGGTAATTATGGAAAATTGCAGGAACAGTAAACATGTCCTGCCTGATTTGTGGGAGATCAAAAGGTAGAGGGGGATTGAGGTTGTGACATACAGGAATAAAGACTTCTGTCTCGAGCAGTGATTTATCTATAAACCCGCCTATATACCCTGTGTGCCCAATTATTTTGGACGACGTGATTGCCGTTTTCGCATGTCTTCTTTCCCCCATCTTTTCAGATCACTGTTGTCAACCCCAGACAGGTTTGTTAAGTAGTTTGCCAGGTGATCCTGATTAAAGGGAAACCTGATTAAAGAGGTTGTTCCTCATTATTAAGCAAGTCACGGATCTCACGCAACACGGGGAGGAAGAAAGATCTTTCTGAAGATGAAAAGCGTGAAATAGTGCAATGTCGTGCAAAAGGGCAAACAGTTGATATCCTGCAAAAAAACAAAGTGATCATCAAAGTGTGAAAGGTTTCGTGTGTGATTGTAAGCACAAGTGAATTCGGAGGAATACAAGGCTTCTTAAGATAAAGGGCTGTCGGGCCAATTAATACTATTAAAAGAGGAGCATTCTCTCTGTAATGCAAACTCACTGACACTGTTTATGTAAATATGAAGACATATTTTATTAGTTCTACTCAAAGTATTGATATAAGCTTCAATGCTCATAATATCCAAATTACAATTTATTATTGAGGATAAAAAATTTCCTTATTGTAATGACTGTTAATATGAAACTGTGTTTTAGTAGGAGGCATCAAGATCTAATTAATGCTGACATGAGTGTTGATACTAAAACTTTGCTTATAGTGAAAGAGCTGAAGCTCTTGACACAGCCAGGGTAAGCAACTTATAAATAGCATGTTGGATAAGTCCTCTTTTGTGGGCGCAGATTAACTCTAATTGGGGGGGAACAGTGTGTTTGCTTTTTCAGCAAGTATGTGTGACTGTGCCATATACCTATAGCCAATAAATCGTCTCAGCGGTCTAATTGTTGGTATTATCTTGTTCCCTCTGAAGCCGAGGGATCACTGATTGTGTTAATGAAGTGGGATTTGTTCAAACTGATGTACAACGGAGATTTTGTTTTGTCTGCTCTTTCATGTCTTTGTCATGTCTGAACCTTTTGTTTCTCTGTGAGTCGCGGTCACCCGGAAACAGGTCAATCACATATTCAGACGATATATATATCTTTAATTGTGAGGATTCCTGTGATATCGGCTGAAGTTGGTCGGCAGCTTTAAAGCTAGCTCCCCTCCCCCTGATTCTCATCCACCAAAGGGAATAGAGCAGGTAGCAGGTGATGCGCTACACATATGGCACTTAGTGAGGAGTGAAATTTTTTGAAGTGGTTTAATATTGTGTAATGAAACAAACAGTGAGCCACAGAGAAAAGCTATGAAACTACTGAACCTTTACAAATAACCATGATGAGGATACAGCATTTGTTAAACGCGGGGGGAGGAAGGGAAGTGGAGGGTTGATTTGAACCAATACGAGCTGGCCAGGAGGATAATGGGATAATGAGAAAGGAAATGTTGAATCCATTTTGCATTAGCAACTGCTGGGGCCGATATTGACGTGGCGTGGGGAGATAGGCTCTTTCCAACGCCGGTTTATCTGTCTGTCTTGTTCTCCTCGCCCCCGGACAGCTTCTCTCTTGTGTCACATTGAGTGACTGAGATTGTCCTTGAAGGTTTCTGAGACAAGCGATGGGCTACATTGATGGTGGTCTCCCCCCCCGGGCTCAGTGTGCCCTACGTCTGTCCTGCTGCAGATCACACCTGCCTCCCTTTTCCTTATTAGTCACACTCCTGTTACTACTCACACAGACAGATTAGCTCCAATTTAAAATGCTTCTGTCTTTCCCAGCTATACATGTAGCTGAGAGAAAGCTTTAAAGTAGAAGCTGCTTTTTCCGCTGGTGCTTTTGCACTTATATGCATTTCTAATTTATATTCTGGTCATGGGTCAAGGAGAACCATTAAGGCATCTTCCCCTTCGACACGGTCACCCAGTCATCCAGATTATTCCTCATTGCCACTTTGCATAGAAAATAGCTTTCCTTCTGGCAGACAGTAATTTAAATCAACTTCTGTCCATCACAGGCTGGTCTTATAAGTCCCACAATAGATGCTCAAACATGAGCAACCTGCTGTCATCTTCTGTCGAGCTCTTAAAGGCCTCTGCGGTTTGCTGCCTTGTTCATTAGGGAAAGTTAAGGATGGAAAAGTGGGAGACGGAGCAATGATTGTAAGCGTATTAGTGAGGATTTGAGATGCAGACTGTTAAACAAAATGGTAAAGAGGATACATGAGTGTTGAGTGACCCCTGTGTGAGTTAAAACAATAGAAGAGTCTGTCTGTGAGGAAGAAGAGACAAGGATTGAGTACAACTGAATGGAAAAGGAAATTATACTGTATATGGACTGGACATGATTAAGAGAATCAAATGATAAACATGGCAAAGCCTCCGGCTCACGAGAGTCAAAAGACGGATTCATTACAGAGATCGATCTGAGATGAGAGTGAGGCCAACCCCGAGCAGATGGTTGTCTGGGCCAGTTGTCAGCCCGCCCTGAGGAATGTCTGCATCAGCCATCACCCACCAACTAGCTGAGCCTCACCGGAGGAAACCCCTACAGATGTTCATCTTGTTCACAATCATCTACCAAGACCACAGGCCGGATGAGCAGAGACTAAATTAAATTTGTCAATGGTGCATTGAACACCCATTAAGGCTGGCAATTGTCAGGGAGAGTTCTGGACTTGTGCACATACACACACCACAGTGATATTTTTAGCTGCTGATTGTCTTTTTTAAATGTCCTTATGGTCTATGTAGGCTGTCAGCTAATGTTGCAAGTGTCCAAATAATGATACCCAACAATCAAATCCCCTCTTGAATTCAAAGTGACCCACCTTAGTCCAGTGTTACGCAGCCGCAGGCACAGTGATGGATATCTTTCCTGTGACCTGAAGCGGCCCACCTCTCACCTCGACGGTACGAGTGTGACTCTACTCGGAGGGGCTGCGCTGATTTCTCACCTCCCTCCACACACTCTGCAGCCACCCAATTCATCTAGGCCCACTCCTATCTCATAAACGGGGTCAAACATGGCATCAAGAGTATTGGAGGGAAAGTTATTTCAATGACTCGTGTCAGCACAGTAAAGGCCTGTGGGCTTGGTCTCAATACATTACAAACACAAGGTAATGATAGCTAAATATATTCTCCTCCCCCCTGTTTCCTTAAACAAAATGCAGAGGTTGGCAGAGTTTGTTTCGTTCCTCTCCAGAGATCTCTTGCTCCTCCTTACGAGAAGCTGTGCCGGGTACACTCCGAGTCAGCGCTCAGAGTTTAGCAAATTCAGCTCTGTTTATATAGTGAGCAGAGAACATGCAGGTGTTTCTGAGGACGATCTTTGAACCTTTGTCGCACACCAAGGAGAGGGTCAGCTTCAAATAATCAACAAATAGCAGTGCTTCATGCACTGTGACAGATGAAGTTGAAAAAAAACTAGCCGTTAATTTGAAAGACTTACGCTGATTGAAACCTCGTGCACTGTGATTGTACATTTCAAGTGTTCTTGAGAGACTGAAATTGTGGCACAAGTCCAAGTTCAGGAAATCCTGTTTGTTTCAGCCAAAAAACGCCCTGTAATTGTTTCTTTGCTCTCATTAATACTATAATTCAATACAACTGCTCTCTACCATCATCACGTTCATCAAGAGAGATGTAGTTTACACACTCATACCTGCAGTTGCCTCGGTAACCGCTGCATGTATATCTTATTGTACCTGATTCACACGTACATATTGTTAATGATCTATTATTGCATTTATCTTTTACTACTATGTATATCACTGTTATTCACATATCTCTACACACAGATGCACAGATTTATCAGTATCGGCTGATATTCGCCTTGTTGACTGCCCTCGACCAATCAGCAAATAGATGACATTAGTAGTTTTTCTGCATTTAAATGTTTGTTTCTGGTTAGATGCCAAGCTGCATTTTTTCTGTCACGTGCAATGACAATAAAGTTACCCTATTCAGCCATTAAGCCTCCCCTCACCTTCATCTTACCAAATCTGTCCAACCACGCGTCTCGCCCCGTGCTCGGAGATGAAATATTAAAGCGTCTCCTCTGAACTGTCAGAGTGTATTGTTTTCCTACAAGCCCTCCTATTGTCATCTCATAGCTTTTACTGCCTTTCTCAGCAGTTTACTGCGCCGCCAAGGTCGTTGCTATTATTCCCTGGCTTCAAATGTGCACTGGGAACAGAGGAGAGCGGCTCCAACAAAGGAAGGTCATTCTCTCGCTGCATTGATGAGCACATTATATCTCCAGTATGATCCTTCATGAGCATAATGGCTGTCCGCTATATTTTGAACAAGGTGGTGGTGTTTAACGGCGTTTCGGTGATATGCTCTGGTATTTGTCTCACTCTTTTTGTCCCTGCCAGCATGACTGGTGGGGAGTATTAACGCAAATGTCTTCCACGTCTCTCTGGATGATCTTTTGAAAAGTTTTTTGCCGATCGGGAAGGTCAGTGAAATAATCTGCGAATTTGACGTGGTCGGGAAGTTCAAAGAAAGGCCTGACACATGATTAACCCCTGCCTGGAATTGAAAAGTACCCACCTCACCTCGTCTAAGCTCCCAATCCAGATCTGTCATAGCAGCAACTCGGGGTGAGAGCCTTTGATGGAAGATGTAGGTTAAATACACAGAGGAGCAGATCTTATTAGCGTTTCCCCACGAGAAGGGTAGCTATTTGATCTGCACTCTTGTTGCATAACCAGGATGAGTGGGAGAATGTGAGAGAGCCTTGAATTATCCATGTTTGTCTCAGGAAAGCACATTCTCACTCAGTTGGTGTCGACTAGGCGCCAATCTGGTTATAATGAGGGTCCAGATACTCTTGGAAAGTCACTATTTATAAGGCGTCCTATCTGAAGTGTAAGACAGGCATTAAAGTTGAAGAACATACTGGACAGTATTCTCCTCCTTAACAGAAAATGCATTTCTTATTGTTGTTTTGTGTTACAGTGATAAATGAAGTTGTCATCTGGTTTGACACTTTTGATGAATGTCTGCCATCTGCACCCGAATCAAATTCCAAATTTATTATACAAGAAGAAAACTCACCATAGCTGTGTGGTATGTGGTACCTTTTGTTTTGTGTTCATCATATACAGATGTATCCATATAGGCAAATGAACCGTACAGCATCATATAGCACCTTTTTATAACAGGGCTTTACATAAGAAAAATACAAATTAAACTGCCAGGAAGGCTGCTATTATTACATTCATGTATTAGCATTTGCTATAATCTCCGAAAAAGATGGGAAGAGCTTGAGAGTGGTATTAAAAGAAAAATTCCTTTTTCCAGAAATCCATTTGCACATTGTAATGTTTTATGGATGTGTATTTTACTGGGGCTGATCCTGCACTACTCCTGGGCGCTGCGAACGAGTAGCCTGTGTGCCTGCCGACTCTCGGCACCGCCTGTGCCGTCCGACAGTCTGTAGATTTGGCAAGAGGATGAACGCTTATCAGCCACGCGCATAAAAGCACACAACAAACAACCAGCAGGCTTTCATAAAATAGTTTTATTGGTAAAAAATAGATACTACTTGCACAAGCACATTGAGACAACTGTATCAGAACTTGTGAACTGTTCATCATCACAAAGATGCTCTGGCAAAGTAAGAAGTGCTAAAGCATCCACAAAAATAAGCTGCAATTATCAAAAAGATAAATCAATGTCTTGGTACAGTATACGCAGGAGATTTGTATCTCTACTAGGACCTAGTCACTTTGCACTCTGGCCATTTATAAGCTAATGATATCGCGTGCTGATGATCAAGCTTGCAAAGCTACAACGAAGAGGAATCTCCAGCTCCTGTTTCCCTGCTGAATACGATCCGTCAAACATCATTCTCTTTCTCCAGAGTGCCACTTGTGTTATGTATTTGTACTGTACAGGGAGCTTGAAGTGCTCAACCGTCTGAAACAAACTGTTGTCAAATATAGTAACACAGGTTAAAGGTGCATTTGAGCAGTCTTCTTATAAAGAAGATATGGTATGGACATGGTATCTTATATTGGAGCAATCTGAAGGAATCCTGATCCCTCAGTAAAAACAAACACCTTTAAAAGCTTGGATACGTGTGTACAGTTGTCGAAGACCCACAGTGAGCGAGTGTTCCCGAAACAAATGCATGTATTTATTTAGAAATCACCCAAATGAAACGCTTATGCCCCGGTGAAGTCTCGCTGTGCTCTGGGATATCAGGAATAAAGAGGATTTAAAATAACCCTCGAAAGCTGCACCGGACTGTACACAAGCATCTCGTAGACTTGAGACTTAGTCTAGCAGAACAAATCACAAATCCATAATACATTTTCTGATGTATAATTCATGTATAAACAACACAATAAAAAAATAAACCGAAAGAACTCCAGTTAGTATTAAAATGTGTCATCAGGAGATGATTTGGCACATTCTCGAAACACAAAACGTGTCGGTATTAGTTGATGACATGGCACATTCTTCATTTTGTTTATTGCATCGGTTATGGTGCCTGGCAGTGCGTTATTGTCAGTATGCCAGTTCTGTTGGCTGTAGTGATAGCGATGGGGAAGTCAGGGTGGGGTAGAAACCTGGCTGCCCGGGGCTGGCAATGTTGCCCACAGAGATGCCCGTGGTGTGCCGGCAGCAGCCTGCAGGTGGCGAGCTGAGCCCAGCCATCTGCTCTCCCCCAGGAAGCTGGATGTTTATTAGAGAGAAGGAGAAAATGTGCAGTTCTATACATCACTGCCAATGCCTGTCTCAGGCACAAAAACAATATGCCTCCAATCCTCCCTCAGAGAAGAGTAGACTCACTCCGGAACACGACTGTGAAAGCGTAACATTGCTACTGACATATGAGTAGGTGGGAGTTATATGTGCCGTGTGAGTTGGCCAGCCATGCTTTCAACATGCATCAGCGTTCTCCTGTCAGTGATCCCGTCCATGAGACATGTGACACAAGCAGGACAGAGGGAGTGGGAAAAATAAGAACGGCTAAGACTGGCAGGTACAAAAGACGGGAAGTGGCTGCTATTTGAGACACTGAGACCTTGTGCAGGTGCAGACTGGTACCTCACGCACTGTGCTGACGCACTTGGAAAACTAGTCACATATGGAGAATGACTCAAACCTTTTTTAGCTGCCTGCCACAAAGCTACCCAGCCGACCATGACTCAAGAAGCTTCTCCCTTCTCATTTTTGCGTCTCTTCCCCTGCACAGTTAACCATCTCAACATGCCTGTGAAAGTAGCTGCAGGGCGCAGACATCGAAGCAGTGGACAATAAAGAGGAGCATTCTCTACAAACCTCTGACAATGTAACACGGATGCTGCCTCCTGTCACTGGTTAATAAAGGGGATTAGTCAAAGTACTGTGTGAGCAGAGGCTCTGATTAAAGCTTACAGAACGATGGGAAGAGCCCCCCAAAACAACATGAAATCACTGACTGACATGCACCGACCCTCCAGACAATAACGATATTTGACAAATACGGTTTCCATGGCAGTGTGGAGGAGGATGACAGGAGTGACAAACACATGCAAAACGTAGCCGTCATGTTTACCGTGTACACGAAGACACACATGAACATGTGTTAATGGGTAGATTGATGGGGATGGGGAGCCGCGTCTTTCATGCGGGTTGTTTTTGTTTGGATGGGAAAATGAAAGCAGCATGCCAGAGAGTCCACTCAGCCGAAGGTTTCACTCCATCATTTTCTCCACATCTCTCTCATATCTCCACCTGCGGAGAGAAGCAGGCATCTGTTTGTCTGCATCATGTCTTTCAAAACCAGCCCAGTAGCCCACGTCTACTCCCCCTGACAGTCCTCTTTGAACAGTTACAGCAGGGATAATGTTTCTACAGCTTTTCAGGCACAGGCATATTGTGTGGCTATGTCTCAGTTTTCTACCAGGCATTCCGCTGTATTAATACACAGACAGGCTCCACACAGCATGCTTTAGAGGCAAAATATCAACATCATTCTAGTAGCTAACAAAAATATGGCCATTTATGTAAGGGCTTCCACCTACTGCTTTCACGCATTATATTGCCTATTTTGTCCAATGGTAGGTTTCCAAACGATTGTAAATAGCAGCTAAATGATTGCTTTTTTCTTTCAATTCAAACCTTTGGCGACGAAAAAAAAAAAAGCTGCGTGGAAGGCTTCCTTATTTGCTTAATCCATTCCCCGGGGAGCTCTTTCTGTGATTTAGTGATGAAGGATGTCTGCATTTGGTTAGCGGCTCGCTTCGATTCTGCAGCACCTTATCTGGGCTCCTTACACATTCACGCTGTTTGTTCCAAGGCGCTGCTTTAGGGAATACCTCCATTGCTTGTGCTTGCACAACATAAAAAAAAAGAGAGGAGAAAGACACAAGAGCAGGGAAAAAATGAATTCAAAGTTGTTGCCCTCCTATCTCATTTTCTTCTCCACCTCTGTCTGGAGTAGAGCCTACTCTGTAGCAGAAGCGTGATGGTATCCCCCAGGCTCATCCCCCGTAAGCCGTAGCGTACACAGCACTGCTTTACTACACGTAGTCCTGCAGGCTGTAGCCAGTCTTATTGTCTAATGGGGAGAGAGAGCAGTACTGGTGCTGGAGCTCCTGCTGGAGCAGCTGTTGCTGCTGCTGCTGCAGCAGCAATTTATCCGGGGGAGGGAGCAGGACCAGGTCCTGAGGACCATGCCTCTTCCCCGAGCAGGACATGCAGAAGATGGACCCCCCCATTAAGAGGAATCCTGCCGAAACAAAGGCCACATACACAGCACCCCCAGGCTCAAACTTATTGCTCTCGGGCACATTGGAGTCCAGGAAGTTGGTGATCACCTCGTTGGTAAACCAAGAAGCCGGCACCAGACACAGAAAACCTGAAGCGACAAAACAGCCTCCACTAGCAATCGCAGCGTGTCGTTTCGATCGCCGTCCACCTCCCCATCGTGTGCATTTCAGTCCCAGTGATGCAAGGCAGAGGCCCATTGCAGCCAATACGCAGCACAGCACCATGGTGGTGCGGGCAGTCTGGAGGTACGCAGGTAGTGAAAGCACAGAATATTTAAGTGTACAGCTGAACATGCCTGTGCTGTACCATGTGCAGTCCATCCATAGCCCCTGCATTTGGGAGATTGCTGTGATGATGTTGGAGCCCACATCTGCACTGACCTTCCAGTTGGGCAGCAGAGTGGCCACCATGGCACCCATGATGCCCAGCAGTGCCAGGACAAATCCAAATATCTGCATGCCTGTGGATGCCATGCTCCTCTTTAAGTCGATGTTGTTGCTGCCTCCGCCGCTGTCCTCGCCAGGTAGCGTTCACCCAGCACCAGCCAGGCTCGTCTACCCCACTGCCCAGCCGTCTCTCGCCCCCCCCTCCCTTGGTGGTGAACCAGCTGCCAGTCAAATCCTCGGTTCCTCAGCTCTTCAGCTGCAGCTCCGCTGGACTGGAGAAGAGAGACGGAAATTGAGTGGCTGCCCTATCACTCCCTCCTTTCATTCACCTCACACAAGCACAGACTTTTCTGGCTGGAAACAAAGGGCAGCATGAGACACAGGCAATAAGAGCTGACTCTGGCGGACTTTAGGTAAGCGGAATACCGGGACTTGTTTTGCATGTGTGCATTTTCTATGAACCGCCTTCCCCTTTGCCTTAGCAGTGCCCCATAGAGCCGTTATTGGAGAGGGAGAAATGAGTTTGTGGTATTTGCAATGCTCAATAGCTATGTAGACTTAAAGCTGCAGTGTCCTTACTCCACTCATAAACTCTATTTTCCGCCACGTTGATATCAGTGCTTCTTATCTAGTAAACTGTACCTACCTTTTTTTTTTTTTTTTAAATAATTCAACCTTATGTACAAATTATTTTTAGTTAGTCCCAAAAATGTAACTTTCCCGGTGCACAGTTCCACGTGAATTGTGCTGATATTCATCTGTTTACCAAATAAGCTGGACGCTCAGTATAATAGTTTCCTCTTGTTTTATGCTCCGGAGAGAAAAAGGCGGTGTTGTAATAATCCCTTACCCCGGCTGGTGCAGAGCTGGCGGGGACGCGTCACGTTGTTCGCAGTGATTCCTGTAAACACACGCAGTTCCACGCTGAACGACAGTCGGCTGATGAGGATCCAGCCCGGACCTCGGCTCCATTCACGGCTGCCATCTCCTTAGCAACAGCGTACGAGAGGACATCCCGGCTCTTCAGACCACACAGGGTCGACCGGAGCCTGGGAGAAATAACCGTGGTGCTCTCGCTCTCTCCGTCTTCTCTCCCTCTCCCTCTCTCTCTCTCTCCTCGCCAGTGTGTGTGTGTGTGTGTGTGTTCGAGAATAGCAGTGCGCCTCACGACCGCAACTTCAGAAAACGACTAAACCTCACGCTCCTGCTCCCCGCTGCTAGCAAAGCCTTAATATCATCTCCTCCTCCCGTCATGTTAGTCAAACACTGACGGATTAATATTCCCTTGCGTTTTACAAGTTGCGTCACTTTAACGCTAATTGACGTTACTTCTCTTCTCATCTTCGTCACTATTTACCTCATGATGGAGGGTATTTACCCAATGAAAATCCGGATTATTACTCTGTAAATACTCTAAATACCATGTCGGCTTTTTATTCCATTGAAATAAAAATAAAAATAGAAATCGTGGAAAACAGTTAACCTTGTGCCAAGTGTAAGCCAATAAAATGGGAACACGCGGGCTGTAAACTTGAGGTCAAAAAGCAGTTTAAAGCAGGGCCGTAGCAGTGGATTAGATGAAGGGGGGCAAATCATCCCCCTCTTCGTCAGAAATAAATCCAACATTTGACATCTCATTTTTATCATTCTAAAAAATATCACGTAGAATGAACTTTTATAATATTAATCCACATTCCTCTTTTTTATTTTATACTTCTCGGCTCATTAACAACATCAGCAATAGTTTAATATGCTGGGTGATTGTATGGCTAAATAACCTTCAGTTGATTTAGCTGTGATAGCTAACATAAGTAATAAACGATTGATTATCAATATATTGTGTTTATTATTACATCTGATATGATTACATTTGCTTATGATTATTTCAAACAGCGTGTGGGGTCGCCTGTCGTAGCATCACAGATTTAATCTACTTCTATTTTATATCAATATATTGGGGGATGGGTTCCCCCCAAAATACATTATTATTATCATCCTAGTCAAGCTTTAACAGTATTTTCACCTACAATTACCAAACTTACCTTATTAAATTATTTCATCACTTCTTTGCTTTTGTCTGTCCCATATCTGTAATTTGATATGAGTAAGATGGCAACTAATTTATTGAAAATTCGGATCCCAAAATACAGTAACATTGTCAGAGCTCATCCAAATAATGTACAGACTGTCCATTTTCACTAAAACTAATACATTTTTGATTAGGTGGACTATCTTTATGTGTTTGAAAATGTTTGTCATGAAATTGCCCTCTGCTCCAAACTACAATGTAAAGTAAAAGAATGTGAATGTATGATGAAGTTGTTCAGGAACTTCTGCAGCAATGATTACAGTTGCTTAGAGAGAGCAACATTCTTTCTTCCTCACTCAAACTTGATTCCGGATGGAGGAATCTCATGTTGCTGTGTAATATAAACAAACAAATTAAAATAGAATCTGTCCCATTTTTTGTCGAGCTGCTCTGATATCAAAATGCTGTTGTTGAAAGATAAGAAACTGCCAATGCAAAATCTAGATGAGTTTACCACCGTAGCCCGAGGGTAGTCTCATTAAGTCAAAATGAAAACCTGCTATCATTATGACCAGATGAGCTGGTCAATCTTAGGACGCTCTGTGTGTGTTATGCTCTGGTCCAGAGGCCAGAGGAGCATGTGTACCCCACCATCTCAAAACTGACCCTCCCTCGGGCATCATCTTCATCAGACGTCAGTCAGCAGGAGACTAAAAACCCACAGCTGCTACCCTGTATTTGCTTGTCTTTCTTCCCCCTTCTTTAGAGGGCATACAACAGGGGAGGGAGTGACTGGGACGGCCTTGATTCGTGAATGTCAAAGAGGACAAACTGAGCGAGGGGAAAAAAACCAGGACTAATAGACCTCTGACACCCTTGGTAACGCAGATATGTGTGTTGCTGTTATTTTGCTGCATGGGCACATCAGCATAATTAGTCAGCTGTGGGAGATTAGTTTGCATCCCCCAACCACAGTTTAACAGCCAGACATTGACCAGGTATATGCAACCATTACTTGTAGATAGGTTGGTAGCAATTGATTTGTTCTACTATTGATCTGCTTGGTTTATAGCCCAATGCTCTCTCCAGTTCCCATTGTTCTCTCCTGTAAACTACCCCTCAGAGAGCCTTCCCTAAGATGAGATCTGCCCAGAGATGGTGCACACAACATTACCCCCACTGTGATGCTGGTGTCCAGCTTTGAACACCACATTCTCTGGGTTTATTGTGGGATATCGCTGCAGCCGGAAAAACAGACATTTTCCTGGTTCCTGCACACATAGTACAGTATGGCGTGTTTGACCCGTCTCCTTGTAACTGATGAGATGCTAAGTGCTGATGCGGGTGTTGTTCTGTGGAGAATATGATAAATAAATGAGTGGATTACTGATGGAATGGATGAAAAGGGAGAAAAGGGTACATGGAGGGAAAAGCAAATCGCACTCAACACACAGTGGGTGAGTGCAGATGTGTGACACTCTGATGTGTGAAGATATTGAAGGCTATTATAACCCTGGTCCCCCTCGCTTTATCACCTGAGCAGTGCTCTCGAGCCTCTCTGCAGCGTCGTTCAGAGGCACAGCCGGACAAACCGCGCTCTCCTTTTTGTCCTCATGAGGCGCTTTTATCGTTCAATTTGCATTTTCCTCTTTTATGTCCTTCCTTCTGTAATTGGTTTTCCTGCTCTTCTTGCAAAAGCAGTTTGTTAACAGCGGAGATGCAAGGTGTCACGTGATAGCTGTTATGGGGCTGTCAATGCAATCTTGTTGTGTCACAGGGCCTCGCTCCAGTTTCAGCATACATAATATGTGTGAACCTGTCCAAGGCTAAAGACTTGTGACATGTTGCAAAATTACCGGCCTGAATAACGAGCCTCTTGTGTTTACACCATTAACCCAAACTCCCAAGTGCACCATGTGAAATGGCATTTATGGGTTCTTTGATAACCAATCCAAACTATTTCCCACGTTTTCCTTGTTAGCTTTTCTGCTCCACATTTTGGGTTAAAGTTTGAGATTCTCCCTGACGAATGAATCTCTCACAGGAGCTGATCCTGTCAAAGACTAAGGCTACAGTCTCCATTGTCCTGCGTGCATGCTCTGGGCGATTCTATGGGAAGTACGCCGGGCTGCCTGCACAGGAAGCCAAAGCCCTTCCTCCCCAAGCCCCTCAAGCAACATCAGCCTCGTATATTCAGCGGCATTGACTGCTGCCTCCTCTTCCTTGAGAGGCTGCCTCCCTCCACTGATGTAATGGAGGTTGTCCTCTCAAGGTATTGTCATGATTAATGCAGCTCTCCCCCTTTGGTTGCAGGATCTCTGTGAGCTATTCTTTCTTGTATTCCCCGGCCGTATATAGCTTTCATCCATCCCCCTACTTTTTTCTCAGAACCTGCCATTATGTAAGCACAAGTGTTGGTGGTTCAGGTAGCGCGGAGGCTGGTGCCCCCAGGGCCGCTGCCATCTCATCTTGGTAACGCTTAGAGGGACATGACAAATTACTGCTCACACGCCATTGGGCAAAAACCGCACTAAGAAAGAGACATCGGAGGTGGAAATAGGAAAAGGGAATTGGAGAACCACGGGGCAAAGCTGGAGAAATAGAGCTCCCTGCTGAGCTTTGAGAAGGTCAAACACATGAAATACAGTGACACACGAGTGTGTTAATATGAATGTCACACCATTGTGATCAAGTGGGCCAGAAAAGGTCCTGGGTTGCAGACAAAAGCAGACGAATGACTTCTAGATATGGATCTTGTTTTGCTCTTTCCATACCCTGTGCCAGGGGCGATCCGCAGTGGAAGGTGACTCCTTGAGGTAGACGGTAGCTCTGTTTCCATCCACATTTCTTACATGCTTTTGAAGTATTTCATTAAACAAGTTATGTGGAAGGAGCTAAATGAAGTAATGCACTTTCACCGAGAACATCAACATTTTCTAAATAAGGTTGCATGAAGCGAACATTAAAGACTAATAAGTGCTTCCTATAGCAGGAACATCCAGAGCTTCTCAGCTGAAAGTGGCTTGATGCTGAGTAATATTCGAATGTGAGGGCAAAAGGTGACTTTAGATTGTCGTTGAGCAACGAGGTTATATTGAATCGTGCATCCACACGAGCTTGAAGCACAGCGTGTCTGGAGGAAAGAAAGAGCGGCTGGATCTCGATGTGACAACTCTTAATAATCACGTAACAGCGGTGGAACAAGCACGCATAAATTAGCATTTCATTTTGCCGATTCTTCGTCAGTATGGATGGAAAACCTACTACTGTTGGTTTATCAGGTTGACCGTGTTGTGTTAATTAGTGCGGTCAGATTTAGTGGCCGAATAAGTGTTATTGATTGGCTCGTTGTCCCTGCTATAAACGATGGTTTACACAAGCCTACAGGGATGACCTGGTCACCGTCTGCCTTGTAGGTTTGATCCTCGCTGTCAGCCTTGAGAAGAAAGGGAGGAGGGGGAGGGATAGGAGTCTGAGTGAGAGGGAGATATGAAGGTTGTCAGATGGGGTCAATAAGTCTGTCTGCAGCCGCGGCTCAGGATCTCCCAGCAGATGCAAATAGTATAGAGGTTTGGGGGGGAAGGCGGGCGGATTGAAGGCATGTTCCTAGCACCTCAGTGGAGGGCCCAGGTGACGGAGCATGATTTAAAATGGAGTTCCCTTGCATGTTGAGGTTATCAGGCGAAGGATTAATGGCATGGAGCGGGATATATTACATTGGTGCTACCCAGTGAAGCCATGTAGCAAGGCCATACATAAATCATAGCAGCAAAGTGACTTGGACAAGCTGATGGCTGAAACGCTGCCGCCTGTATAGTCCCAATATCGACTTTTCCCCTGGTTCCTCTCCTAAATCATCAAGTGCAGAATATAAATGGCCTAATTATTCCGGCAGAGAGTGGAATTAAAGACATGCCTTTTTACTGCTCCTTCCGAGCAGATGGTGGTCTGATCGTGCATCACCAAAGCGCCGATAGAAGCCGCTCGCCATCCAGATATATACGATCAACCCCACTGTTGATGTGGCAGGTGGATGAATGGATTTTAATAATACAAGCGTCTGCTCCAAACCAAATGATGCAGCCACGGTTCTCATTGCTGCTGACACCTGCTCCTTGTCCTCTGTATTCAGATGCACCTTGTGAATTAACATGGTTAGTATATCACTGGACTCATCAAGAGGAAACCAAGGCCGTCTCTGCTGCCGGAGCTGCACGCTGTTAAACATGGCAGAAATCAACATGAAAATAAAACATTAGATTGACTAAACAGCTGTGCAGTAAAAAGCACAAACAGCATGAACTCCTTTCCTTCCTCCCGACTATTGTTGCACCCAGAGTTTAAAGCTTTCCCTGCACGTAGCTCCCAGGGCTGTTAGGACACGCAGCTTCCACCACTGCCGTCCCATTAAGCGCCACTGCAGCAGGAAGCTCGGCAGCAGCCAGGCATCTCTGGACTATCTATAGATCTGATAAGAGATACTACTGCGGTTTACGAGCGCTGCCAAATGCTAACACAGTTTCTCACGGAGGAAAAAAAAAAAACACCTCATTAGAAATCCTCCTCGAGTCCTTTCACCGCTTTTATTTTGTGTCCCCTTAATTCTCGACGCCAGCCCCCCAGCCCGGAGAAGCAAAAAGGCAGCTGTGAATGAGAGTGACTCACACAAGCCAGAAATACAAGCTTGAAGGGTGCAAGAGGAGCTCCGCAGGGCATGTCGTCTCAACAGGAGGGCTGTTAAGCTCAAGTAGATGTCCTTTTATTTTACCTTTGTGTATTGTGTTTGGATGACCAACAGGAGGCGGGTGTATATAAATGTTTACTGCATGTTTGTTCTACCTTTACACTCCTATCTTCTGTAACATCCCGACACGCTTTTTCCCTTCACAACTTTCTCTCTCTCTCTCATCTTCACTCTTACTGCAAATTCCACGTCCAAATCCCTTTTCTATTCAGGACTCGTAGAGCTGTAGATGTTTATGTTTTTCTTTCTGTTTAATGGTTCTGAGTATCTTGAAAAGCGCTCAAAGCCACAAAGCACTTAAAGGCAATAAAAAGAATTAATATTGTTGTGACTAATACCACTGAGTCCTATTGTCGGAGCGCACTCCCTCCCTGTGCCCCCTCACTGTTAAAGTCTGTGGCCAGCAGACAGGCGAGTGCTAAGCTCCTCAGCCCACCGTCTGACACACGGTGGTGTATACTCTGATCGTGTGGTCCTCCCGTAAGCTGTAATATTCCGCGGCCGAAACTATCATGTGAAACACTGTTGACAGATGGACGTTTCTTTGTGCTACAAATGCACAAACGCGGGGATTAGGAAATTGCCTTTTGTGGTACTTTGGTTGTCCTGATCTCACCCCGGTGTTAAAGTGAGTGGATGATCCTCTGCAGGACAACGAGCGGTAGGGGAGAAGAGGCGTGTGGACGTTATATGTACTTGAGGTTAAATGGAGAGCAATCTGAAAAGCGAGAGAGCAAGGCTCCGCTGAGTCTGGCACCATTACTTCAACGGTGTGTCATGTCAGCTTAGGGCTGAATTGAGAGGCAGCAGTTCTTGAGGAGGAACTGCCACCACCAGTGCTCCACCCTGATCCACTTGTGAGGACCAGCTCAACTGCAGTGACCTTCAAAACGTACATCTTCACAGTCCCAGTTCAAAACATACTCCCAGAGATGTGGCCACACATGATTTGTTTAATCTCTGGTGTAAGACAATGAGCCACAGTAAGATGAAGTGCGACAGTGAAACCGACTCATCGGCGTTCAGGAAGTCAGTGGTGATGCAGTGTCAGAAGAGAAAGAGAGAGGCTCAGTGTCTATGGTCCATTGCACAGGTGTTACTGTGGCAACTAGAACCGGCTCACCAGCCAGCCATGCTGCGTCATCTTTCCTCCCTTCCCTGCTTTCCTTTATCCCCCGGCCCCCCCTCTGTCTTTATCCATCTTTGTATCTCTCCTGCTATTTGCCAGGCAACCTTTCTCCACACGTTGCATTCTGCTTTCTCTTCACACCAACCTGCTCTTCCTAGACGCTTTTTCTCTCGTTCCCCTGAGCACCCTTTTTGCAATCTAGTTTTAAGGTGTGTGCTAACCCCCTGCTGTTTGGATTGTGTGTGCGCGTGTGTGTGTGTAGGTGGACGTCGGAGTCGTTCACTTCACCCCTCTGGTTCAGCCTCAGATCCAGCAGCCCTTCAAGCTGGTAGAAAAAGTCGTCAGGAACATCTTCCAATTCCGCAGGAAGTACTGCCATAGAGGAATCGAGTAAGTACTGTTACACAACTTGATGTAGTTTACAAAGCCGCTGTCCTCTCTTCCCCCCCCGCTCATCAACTTATTGTTCTTTTAATCTCAACTTAATCTGTCAGTGTCTTTCACGTCTTTCATTCTGGGTTGTCTGGCAGTGGTGTCTTCATCCCGTCATTAATTACAATGCTTTTCCTCTTCCTCACACACCACTCTAACAAAAGAGGACACAACTTTTGAGGCTCCTCTAACTATAGCCGTAACATCGGAGCGTCCTCGGAGATCTTTTCAAAAGCAGTAGGAACAAAAGCCCACGCGCCCACATGCATGTGCATGCTGCCCATCGCCCCCGTGCCTGTTAGGAAACTGTATGCGGGCCCGGATAACAAAAGAACCCTGGCTGTGTGAAAGAGAGCAGCAATTATGAGTCACTGAGGTGGCATTGGAAGACGAGGCAGCATATTTTATGTAACTGCAGTGGGTTGGCGGAAGCGGAACCAAACTGGAAAAGATGCAAAAAAAGAACATCTGTACATTTGCTCACCACACAAGAACATGTTAGGATGGGAATAAGGCTTTATTTAAAGAAGGGGTGACTTCTGCACGTTGAATATTTAAGAGGTTTGTTCAGCGTGAAAGCACAAAAGAGGGAAATTAAAATCGGGAATTTGTCGCCGTCCTCTTCACGGTGGAAGAAGTTTGTGTCTGTGTGAGTATTTTCGTGTGTCGTGCTTTGACTACGCAGCGCGACAGCGGAGCAAATGAACAATTCATGAGCAAGTACCCCTTTGTGTTATTTCAATTAACTTCACAGATTTAAAATAATTGCTGAGGGATTATTTCCTCTGTTTGAGCTCGATGCCATTAAACTTGCATGATGGTTAAGATATCAAAGCGACCTGCGTGTGGGGATCTGCACTATAATTCCTTCTGTCCTTTTTCTCGTTTTTTCGTCAGGATGTTGTTCCCAGAGGCGCGGCGCGCGGAGCTGACTCAGGAGATGATGCAGACGGCAGATGTGGACCCAACTCTTCGCCCCGTGGAGCTCACAATACCCCAAATAAAAGCATTGGTGGATGTTTATGCTCATCTGTGCAGCCGTGAACCCCTTTTGCGCGGCTACGAGTTCAGAGAGGAGCTCAGAGTGAAGAACCTCGCCAGGAAGGGAAACACACCAACGGACACATTTATGGACGCGCCACCCGACATACCACCGAGCTCTCAGCAACCGGGCTGAGAAAGAAAAGGCACAGAAACCATGAATAGCCCACTAATAGCCTCCGCGAGCACAGGGCGACGACAGACTGCTCTTAGACTTGACATTTCTACCTGGCAGAAGCATGCATTTTTCAAAGGTTTTCCCTGCACCCAAGGTATACATGAAAACTTGGAGCAGAAGGAGAACCACATTAATGGTTCCGGATGGATCCGCTCCAAAACCTTCATCACCCAGAACAAAGTCTCACAGTAGAATCATGTGTTAGTAATTCACAACAGCTCTCAAAGAGGGTTTGTGTATCGGTGCACAGTGATTGATCGAGTCCTCGTCAGATAGATCCGTCAACAGAACACCTCGTTCTCTGTGAGACGTCACCGGTTTCGGGTTGATTTAGAGGTTGTGAACATGGCGGCATCATATCAAAGCCACTTCCACTGACGAGGAAAGTTGTAATAATTATATTGTTCTGAGACGTTGCCCACTTTGTATTTCCCATCATCATTCATATTCTTATTGCACTTGTTTATGCTCCACTCAGCCAAAATATTTAAATCTAATAAGAAATATGACTGTTTCTTAATGGACTAGCCTGTCATCCATATCCACCACATTGCTTGGATGGGATATAATGTGAAGTGTTCAGTAAATCTTTCTTGTATCGTGTCAGGTTTTATGTCAATAAAAGTGTTGCTACAAGTCTTAAATATTCCTCTGTCAACACGGGAACATTTCATCACCAGCAGAAGACAGCAGGGCCGAGTCCTGCCAGTGTGGCAGATGGTCTGCTAGGGTTGATTTGCCAGAGGGATAATTCACTCACTTTTGACGATTGGTGGGCGTTAATCTCCAACTATATTCAGATTTCATCAGATCTTCAGAGCGAGCCGAGTAAACTGTGCTGACACTTTAAGAGCTGAGACGCTGGATGCAGATGGTTCGAGAAACTGTGTTTTTTTGATTTGATAAGTTTTATTTCGGTGTCTTACTGTAGTATATACTGAGTATATACAGTCTGAAGGATGTCACATGTGGGAGGGAGGTTATTTCCCCCGCTGAGAGGAGCCTGTTAAAAGTCTACTATAGACTTCGAATTGTTTGGACATTGTAGTACAAGTAGTCCCTACTGAAATGTTTCAGCTACTTACATAAAGAAGAGAGTGGTACTCACCCCAGAACATTTTGTGCCGTCCTGCGGTGGCCGGTGAGACAAACGGCCGATAGCAGATTAGACGTGTTGTTTTACTCTGAGCTGCTCATAAGCACTATGTTTTATTAATTGTTTTCTTCATGAATGCAACATGTACACACAACGATGGAGAGTCAGGGGAGTTGCATTCTATTTTAGAGTTCCGGGGAACGTTCTCGTCTTGTAAGTTTGCTAATTCATTGAACTTCCTTACATCAGCTCAGTCAACCGTCTCTCCTCGGAAGTTCACTCATTCACAACTTTGCGACAACAGTTGAAGTCTCCTGGTCGGCCCAAACTATCGTCATTAATAGCCCAGCGGTTCATACAAGGCCCGAAATCAAACTCGGGACAGGTTATGTGAGCAGCTTTGGACTAGATGTTGCCCAATAAGAATTCAGAATCTTGACCAAACATTCTAAATAATTGAAGGTTAGAGGAGGAGATGGCGAAATCAACTGGGGCAGTGCAGACGAGGCATCGGGTCTACTGGGGTCGCGGGCAGGGCATTTAACTTTAGCGCGCTTTAAGGCCAAACTGACGCAGTGTGGCAGCCATGTCCTTCAAGGCTTCAACTTTCAACCTGATTAACGGCACCGGATCTGAACCCAACACAGTTATTATCATCTTATCCAGTTGACAGCCTCCCCGCCATCACCATGACAGATTCACTGTCAGTGATTTGTCACGGCTTGTGAAACGCGGTGATTCTGAGGTTATTAAGGAGCACAAGCTGCTTCCCCCCCCTCCCCGTCCACACTGCCAACATTACCACGCACGTTTCATCAGCCTGCTTGGTTTGTCTGGTCGTCCTGCACACGCCCACCACCGTAACATGAGATCATTCTGTGTGGCTCCGTGTGAGATGATGCTGAAAGCTTCATAAGAATCTCCCGTCATGTTTGCCCCGTTCAGCCGAATGAAGCGCATCAAGTCATAAAGGGTCAGTTCACTGCACACAGATATGTCCAAAGGAACCCGTGCATTGGTTCTTGAAGCTATCATTGCTAATGAGGTTTTCTTCTTAAGTTAAGTTCATTTTATAGGGGCAGAGAAGAAATGGTCTTAATTTAGAAGCAAAGCAGAATCATCTCACACACCATAATACACATGTCTATAAAAACACAACCTTTAAAGCTTTTATGTGTCTTTCAACGTGAAACTGCCTCTGTTCTGACTGATTATTTATTCTCCAGGGGACGTCGATCTTGGCTCCGATGCAGAGATGTAGAATTCTGCATTATGACTGGTGGAAAGTCGAGCTGAGACACCGAAGGACTTTAAAGGCGAGTTGAAAACACTTTCTCCAGGCGTCAATCACAGATACAGCTTTTATTTATAAAACAATCCCATAAGAATGAGGCTTCACATTCATTGGTATGCTAGCATTAAAGGCATGGTAAGGTTGAGAGGGGCGAGACTGTAGTAGTGGTTTGCTTGTTTTATAGTACCTCCACGTGTACGTGATGCTGTAACAAACAACGCTTTACAAAAATATCAGCTGAATCTATTGCAAGTTCCTGCCATGTTTCTTTACCTGTACAGTATATCAAGTGTGTATAAAGAGAAAACGTACATGTTTTTTAAAAGATAGAAAAGATGATATATACACAGGACACGTATAAACAAAAGAATCATCGGGGGGTTTTAAAAATTATTGCCGTTTAAATCATTTAGTTGTGCAGCCGTATGTCCAGATACCTGGGACGTAGCAACGCTCAGCAAAAAGACACCCAAAATCCAGCAGGCTCCATTTAAAATGAAGTGAAAAAACTTCAAGCTCTCTTTTTTTTTTATTTCGTAGCGGACCGAATCTTAAAATGCTTCAAGCCTTCACCCAAAAAAAAGAAAAACGTACTTCAAGAATTTACACAGCATCAAAAACCTATCAATAAATAAAACTGCATTAATAACATTAAAAACCTGTACAGATAAAGATATTTCAAATATATAGGCAAACAGTGTACTTTAGTGCACAAAAATACAGCAAGGTAAAAACATTTGTTGCACGGGCCAGTGTCCGTCCTGTTCAATGTCATCTCTTCTCAGGAGGCGGGACTCTACTGCAGCAGGTCTTTGGGAGGAACTTCGTCACTGGCTCTTCATCACTGAATGAACGAGCCGTGAGCTACGGTACTTGGCTCTGCAAAACCAAATACAAACGCATACTTTGCAAAGCCTGAAAACACAACCTCTGTATGAGAGACAGCTGCTGCCCAGCAAACTGTAAAGCCCCACTGTGGCATCCATAGAACCCCCCCCGCCCTCCCTTCAATGACAGACTGACCTGGCAGACAAAGGACATTCTCCCTATTTCTTCACAGAAAAAGGTCAAAACCTGAATAAAAACTGCCAATCAGCATGAGTTGAAGGGGAAACTTGGATGGTGAACCTCACCAAGCAGACAAGGCAGATTCATTGCAGTCATTATCACTGGGACAGTAATCTGCTCTCCTCCTCTCCGGGGTGAGAAACTGTGTCCGGCAGCCAATAGGTTTCCATCAGAACAGATCGTTTACACCTGACCTTAGCCAGGCAGGTGTGTGGCTTACTAAACGGACCTCTGATTTGAGGTACGGCGTCACAGCCCGCTAGGTTCGGCAATACAGAGAGCCGCGGGCGTTTGTCCACTTGTGACACAGAGGCTTCAATCAGACCACGAGTCCAGGTAGAGTGTAGTCTCCTTCTGCTCTGTGTGAGCCCCTAGAAGGACGGGTCATTGCCAGAGCCACTGGCACAATTCTCAGCTGGGTCATAGAAACAGTCTTCGTTGACCACTGAAGTCAGACTGTGGACACTGAACTCCCTCTCCAGCAGTGAATTGAGGTCCACCTCCCCTGATGCTGTATCAGCCTGGCAGTCGAGTGACCTGCTCTGCTCGCTCATGTTCAACAGTGCACTCTGGCTCCTCCTGAAGCTGCTGGGTTTTCTCTTAATGCTGAGGTTTCCTCGCAGTAGTTTGGGTTGGATCTCTGGGGTGTCACCCGCTCCCTCTGGTTGGACACAGGGGGCTGGCGTGCACTTCAACACAGTGTCTTCTGAGAGTTTAAGTTGAAGGAACTGAGCATCAATGGCACTGGTTGGGGAGCTGCTGCCTCCACTGTCCCTCCTCGTTCCCCCCGTCTCGCTAAAGCCATCGTCATCCTCGTCACTTAAAATATCGGACTCCTTCACAGAGGTGGTGGGAGGCTGCGAAGGACCAGCAGGTGTCTGAGACCAACTCTGCTGGTGAGGGAGCACATGCGAGTCAGTTGAGGTGCTGGGCGGAAGAGCTCCGGACAAACTGTACGTCCCACTGCTCAGGCTCCCTTCATCCGAGTCCGGTCCAGGCTTGGGATTTCCAGGCTGGGTGGGAAGATCTCCAAGTGGCGGCTTACACAGCCAGGAAGCCCTGGAGGAACCTGATAATGAAGGTGGAGATGGAAGTTAGAAATGCCACACTTATCTGTGCGGAACACTTGCACCACAAGCCCCTCCAGCCGTTTTATGACCTAAAAACCTCTGATATGATCATCTGCGAAGCACATGCATACTTGCATTACTTGGTTGATGATTTTTTTAAGGCCAAATGTCATTACAGGCTAAATACCAGTCACTCCCAGCCTGATGTGGAGTTCCCAGGAGGCAGTGCATGGTACAGATACGAATGTCAAAGGTTGGATCGTGGATCTGTCAAAACATACAGATGTATTTCTCATATTAATCCTGCTCATCGCTCACCTAGCCGGCTGGAGGAGGGTAAAGTGCTGCGCAGGGGAGGCAGGCCCTCCTTGCAGCTCTTCTCCGCAGGGCCGTCACTCCTCACGTTCCTCCTCGCGTTCTCCCTGAGAATCGAGCGGATCACCTTGATGATGTTGACCTTGCTCTCTGGCACGCTGCGGAGGACAAACAAGAGACACCATGAGCCCATTCTATATAAAACTTGATTAGAGAAGCTGTATATAGATTACGTGGCGTGCTGGGAGAGCTCACCGCGTCCCCAGTGAAATGAAAGATTTAATTCATTAGGCCTGATCCCGATTCGACAGTGTATCATGAGACGAGACATTTTGATCAAAGGCCTCGATCTCACCACAAAGTTGACAGTTGACACAGTAAAAATGACAAATGCTCCTTGAAAACAGAACAAACTTTTGTTTTAAAGTGAATAAATCATCATTAAGGCCTTTTATTAGCCTCAGTCTGACTGGACTTGACATGATAAGCTCGTGCTAAATATTCAGCTGGATGAGCAATCAAATATTTCTGTGATCGTTGAGCTCAGAGGAATGTTTTGATAGTTTGAGAAAGTTTCTCGTTTGGTTACTGTCCGAGAGTTAGAGACGATCAACGCCACCCTGTCCATCGACTGTAATGCAAGACGTGATTAGCATAGCATAGCATAGCATAGCATAGCATAGCATAGCATAAGTGCTGCATGGAGAGGGGAGCAGCTAGTCTGCCCAAAACATCAACTTGACTTATCTTGACTGTTTAATTGTTTCTCAAGCAATGATGTCAAACAAAAATGTGTGGTTTTAGAGGGAGTTTCATGCTGCAACAACAGCTAAGCTAGTTCCCAGAAAAAAAGGAAGCATGTGTGATAGGTAAAAAAAAAAAAATACTATGGAATCCATGCATCCATCCCATAATTTATCTAGCGGATAGTTTAATCTCTGACCTGCTACACAGCTGGAAGACCGTCTCCGGTCTCCCTTCAACTTCAGACCTGGAGTGGATCAGCTCCCAGATGCAGCTGCTCTCCGTGCCTGTTCCTGGGCGAGCACAGAAATAAAAGGGGAGGCTTAATCATCACGCAGTCCAAATATGGTTTATGGTTTCAGGAGGAGATAAAGAGGGAGGGGAGACATGCCAGAAGGTGTGTGTGTGTATTTGTGTCAGTGCGTGTGCAAGGAGAATCAGCTTAAGGGTGTGTGTGTGTGTGGGCAAATATAAAGAGTGAAAAAAAGATTTAGTGCATGTTGTTGGTGAGAGAGTTATTAGGGATAACGAGGCAGCTTCTTACCTGCAGTATTTCCCAGTCTGACCTGCAGCTCAGAGAGTGGGATGAGCCAACGGAACTTGAAGGGGTCCGTGTCTCCGTGAGAAAGTGCCGAGCGAGGGTTGGTCTGGTCATCACAGAGAAGGGCCACATGAGAAAAGGCAGATGCTGTGTGTCACACCGAGCCACTATTTGTGGCGTGTGAGAGTAAACTAGGGCTACAAACATAATACTTACCATCTTCTTCTTCAGCTTGTTGTTTTCCCTGTAGACCAATATCACCGCTTTCTTGAACACTGGAGAGAGCGAGCACATCAACATCTTAGTTTTGACTATGAATGCCTCCTGGGGGAAGCCGACTGAAGGAGTACAACCCACAGAGGTATTTTAGATGCTGGCTTGAAGCTTTAAAGCATATATTAGTGCTACAGCTATGGATATTGAAGCTTACAGAGAGCTGATTCAGTGCCACTCTGTGCTTCTCCTGCAGAGCCAATACACTTGGCTTCTACTGACTCAACTCTTATTTTATTTATGTAATGAAATTATTCATTAGGAATCCAATATGTTGAAAAGTCCTCAAGTTGTTGCCTTTGAGATGAAGCAGTGTGTGTAGTACAAAGGGATCACAGCCAACACACTGGTCGACAAAGACTCAGAATAAGAAAATGTGGGAAAATCTTTTCCTCCCCATAATGCAACAGCGGCGGTGGCATGAACTGTGTGCAGACTTACCAAACACGGTCATTTCGGGATCTTTTCTCATGCGGCCCAGCGACGGATGGGGGTTGAGCCACACCACTGTGGAATGCAGAAGAAACTCTCCCATGGAGATCTCTGTGACCTGAGTGACACACACAAGAGACACGAGACGCTTTGAAAAGAGCGCGGCGGCAGAGTGGGAGCGGAATGACAAAACTAGACGTTTGATGTAGCACACTGACGGTGTGAGGACACGCCGGGGCTTCCGTGTCTGTGAATGGAGCTCCACACTCACTACAAACAAGTGTTTGTACACAACAGCTGATCTTCATCTGAGAGCTGTTTAAACACACCAGTTTTACTGTAACCTAGACTACATTATTTAACATTCAGTTTGAATATTTATGCTGCAGTGGCAACCCAACTAAATATTCTATCAATTGGTAAATGCATTCAATCCCCAAAGGCAAAGTACAGACGATGATGTAAACAGCAGAAGGAGCCAAACCGCCCCACTGTGATGTACTGAAAGCTAACCGAAGATCATTGGTACTCATTTAAACTCAACTTCAATTCCTATGAGACGGCCTTGTGAGCCATGAACAATGCAGCTTTAGATAGACACACTACGCCTGGTGACTCCGAGTCTAAAAACGTATCTACCTCTTTATCGTGGCCAGTCTGCTCGGCGACTAGCTGATCAAAGACGGAGCCGTAATCCTCGTAGATCTTCTGCATCTCGTTGATGTGACTGGCAACCTTCTCCATGGCTCTGAGAGCCTCTGCAGAGGCAGGAACGGAACAAACGAGGGATCAGTTATGTATAGTTGCAGATTTGACTTGCATGTTGTGCGTATGCATTATGTATGCAAGAGAATCCACCTCGCATGTGCCAAGATTTGTCACATGATGCTTGACTGCGCGGCGACATGACAAGGGTCATCCCCACGTGTGTCTGTTAATGTATTTATACTGTATGTGTGGTCTTACCAGTGAGGTGGCAGTGCTCTTCGCTGTCAGCGTCAGTGAGGGAGACCAGCTCCCTGAGCAGCAGGGGGTACTTGAGTACTCTTTGCACCGGCTTTATAAGGTAGGACTCCAGGGTGGATGAGTGCTGCTTGGTGGGGTTCCTTGCATCCAGAAATTCCTTGAAGGCCTGATCCGTCTTAGCTGGAAAAACACACTGAATGAATATGGACCAGCAGTTTACAGTCATTGTGTTTTACTGTTGAGCTCTTTCTCCTCTCACTGGTTTGCCCTTACGTTCAGCTACTGAGATGATGTGTGGCTACGCTGTACCAACAAACCGACCTCAGATCTGACGAAGATGAACGCAAGCTCTCCAATTACACTTCGGTGCAGAATCACGGTGCAATAACATGTCTCCAGCAGGGGGTAGTGTAGGCTTCTCCTCTAGCTACCACGACCACAAACTTATGTTATACTCAGTACATCTCCTTATTTAGAAATTCAAGGGGAAAAAAATGCTTAATAAAAGGTCTCAGGCTTCTTTAATGTGGCAAAAAAGATCAAGAAGCTGTTTGTTTACGCCAAAGCCAGCAGCCTAGTGTAAAAAGGCAGGTACAATAAAGAGCGTCTTCTGTAAAGGTGATGACATTTTCCCAGAGCACTGTGCTTCCCTGATGCTTACCGAGGGGGGCCATTAAAGTATTAATTATAGCAATCCCAGCTGCAGACAGGCAGACGCATCGACACCTCCCAGAGTAATTGGCAGGCAATTAACGAGTAGACAAATAAACAGAGGAACCAAGGCAACACGGGGCCCTTGGCATGGTGGGAAAGGGAGGGGGGGGTTGATGAAGAGGGCAGAGACGGGCATATCATTACTTATACGGTTGACAGACGGCCACAGATATTCTCTTTGTGTCCTTGGATCAGCTGGCTGTGATGACTGTTGTGATGACTATATACTTAGCGTGTGCAGTCCGGAGTCTCATCTTCTTATTCTCTTATCTGATGTGTGCAATTATTGTGCTACAGGTTGCTCCAAATGTGCACCAGCTATTAGATCATACGCCGCCCTATTTAGAGCTTTGCTTTAATGTTGCCTTTTGACCATTGAGTTAGTTTTTTTTAATTATACATCTATAAAGGTGAGTAGATTGTAGCTGAAGATCTTTTTGAAGCCTGATGGTGGCATAGTATACATATATATAATTAAGCATCATTTTCATAATCTCTCAGCACATTTCTCTTTAATTCACCTGTGCCGTTTTATTACCATATACACTGTGTACCGCATTTAAATTGTCCTCTAGATAATTCTGACTCATCAGAGGCTAGTCTGAGTGGTTTTCTCCTGTCTAATACTATTAAATGCCCATCCTGCTGCTTACTTTGAGGAATATCCCACGTTATTTTGGTAATGGGGCAGCACAGGGGCACAATGAGTAGCCTGAAGAAAATACTCAACAAGCAGAGTCTTATTGCGCATAAATCAGATTTGAAATTCTCACTCTGTCGCATGCTGGGGGCGATTCAAAGAATCATTAGGGCTCCCAGGTTGTCAAGGTCGCACTGAGTATATGCTGCCAATAGACAAGGTTATTAAAAAATAAATACGCCTCTTAATATAGCTCTAAATGTTTTGAAACCGGAGCTAATAAAACGATTGTAAGTGGAGACTCTCCCATCTTGCGATGCTAATATGTTGGAGAGGCGGGGCCAGCAGTAAACTGGAGAGGCATCATTCATCTCACTTTCATCCACCGTCCCACTGGGACACATTCACATTCAGTTTGTTTCCCAGCAGGCAAGGCAGCACCTTCCCGAGTGGTGTAAGGTGTTTACGATGCAGCATTGGTGCAAGGAAGCTGATTCTGGAGGAAGCTCATTGCTGTGCATCTGAACATATTTTTACTATATGCCAAATTGAAATCGCCATTTTTCCTTATGTGCAGCGGGTATATATAGATGTGCATTAAGGCCAACATGTGTTAAGAGAGATATGTAGTACCTCTCTCCAGGACCTTCTGGACCTTGATGTGGTTGGCACAGAAGCCACTGTACAGCTTGAAGTGGTCAGCGTAGTACAGGAACGAACCCCCGAGGGAAAACAGCAGCTTCTGTGAGCAGAGAAGATGTGAGAGGATAAGAAAGATGGCGAGTGCTGCACACATGTGGAGAGATTGATGCCACACAATGCCTTCAGAGAGAGGATGAAATAGTGTGAACATACGAAGTCATGACCTGAACACTCTGTTCACCCTCTCTTGGGGAGGCTACACAAACGGCCCCCTCTGACGACACACTCTCACCTAACCTTCAGTGCACTAGCTTTCAGCGGCTCAAAATCCAACCAGTGAACCGCCACCTCCATCAATAGACCCCACACCTTGTCATGTCAGGCCTATAAATCAGCTGGTGATGCTCCCGTCACACCTCGTCAATTATTTATAAACCAGAAATCTCATGAAAAGATCATGACTTTGTTTGGAATGGTGGCTAAAATCCTCTGAATGTGGCTCTGTTTACGTACTCATGATGTAACTGTACTGAATCTTTGGCCCTTAAATCAATAATCAGACATGTTAGTATTTGTGTGTCCAACCTTGAACTGTGAGGGCGTTTCAAGGGTGCTGAAGTCGGGGGAGGAGGCGATCCTCTCTTCCAGCGTCTGTAAGAAAACCCTCTGGAAGTCCAACATCTCTGGCAGACTGCCGAACAGACTCTCCATCTGAGAAGGAGATCAGAGATGAGGTGGAGAGGCAAGAAAGGAGAGTCGGGATAGAAATTATGGAAAGGGATGGATGAGAAAAAAGGGTGAGATGGAGGAGTAGTGGGGAGAAGAGAAGGAATATAAGGCCATGAGGAAAAAAAAAGCCAAGATAGCTTGTAATTCATGACAGTCAGTCAGACCGGCACCCTGGAGTGTTATAAAAACCTCCCCTCCGATGGCTCCATCACTTACAAAAGCACTTAGGAACGAGCTCGGGCTCAGCTAGAAAAGCATCACACACAAACTTATACTCTCCAAACACACATGACACACATACGCGGGGGTCAACACTTCATTAAAAGCTATTCGAGGGCTAACATGCCCTTGTCCGTTCTGTGTCTAGACACGTCCTGCCGTCCCTTAATGGCCTTTTAATTTGCCCCAGTGCTCAGTGGCCTATCGACTAAAGCATCTCGGGAGCGACGTCGTGTGTTTGAGGCCATGCCTGGCACAGCACTGCGCACACGACTGGAAAACTGCAACACGGAGGTCATTAGCATGCTGCAGCGGGCCGACATGTTGTCACAGACACACACAGTTTAAGGTGTATTCATGTGAAGAAATATCACACGTGGTTTTTTTTTAATGGAAAATGTGCACTGAGATGCATTGATTGCTGAACGGTGGTGTGTGAGGGTTGAATGATGAAAAGGTGGGTCAACTCTTAAGCTAGCCTTCACTGCCTTGTCCCCCCTGGGACGCGAGAAGGTCAGTGTAGGGGAATGCTAATTTGTCCTCTAGGCAGTCACAGTGGTAATGAGGGAGATATGGCCCAGCAGAGTTCATCTACGTCACCTCTGGGTAATAAACACTCAATGAATTTCATGTCATATTTAGCCCCGACACCTCCCGGGACATGCCTTTGAGCACACACCTCTGATCGCGCTCGCCATTAGTCCAACACAAACACACACACAGTCTCCACCTACCTCATCCAGTGTGAGGAAGGTTTCATTCTGCAGGGGCTCCAGGTAGATCTCGAACAGACACGCCAAGTCCTGAACAGAGGAGCCAAAAGAGAGGTCAGTGGCAAGGAATCAAACTGCAGAGGTAAACATTATCCCTTCACCTGCATGTCATATCACTCCGCTTTCATCTTCTGATCCATCCTCATTTCTCCTTTTTATAACCTCCAACTCTATCGCTCCCACAGTCCCTCACCTCATTCCAGCATCTTCTCCCCATCTCTTACCCCCCTCCCCCCCCACTGCATTCATGTGGTTGTAGCTTGTCTTGGTATCAGTGGGGATATTCTCATTAGGTTGATTTATGAGTTCCCTCCTCCTCTTCGCCCCCACCCAAAGCCAATGCACATTGGAAAGACAATCGCCTCCTTAAATTAAAAATCAGCAGCAGCCGGGAGAAGAGGCGTTTACGGGGGAAAGAGATTTAGTGAAAAATTACGAGAAGAGAGAAAAAAAAGTGTTGCAGAGACTAGAAGATCGTAAATGTGGTTCTGAAACGAGTATCAGGGATGAAAAGGTCGGACGGAAAAACATGAGGCGAGCAAAATGATAGGGTGGGAGGAAGATAAATAAGGGGAGACAGAAGGCGGGAGAGAAGGGGGAGCTATGTCTTTATGTGTGACAGAGTAGCATTTTTTTAAGGTTCACTGTTTGTAATGTCCCCCCACTCGTATGCATGATGTCTGATGTTGGGCGGACGGATGTCCTACAGGCCCAGCTGTTACCGGTGCTGATGCATGAGAATTGGGGCAGAGGAATAATGCATCTAAACAAGTCTGATCAAATATTGATATTATCTTCCAAGAGGAGAAATTCTCACCTTCACATAGGACTTCTCCGTGTCCACAAGCTCCTGGATGACCTTGCATAATCTCTCAGTGTCGCTCATGTGCTTCGGGCAGGGCCTGAGAAGCGTGGCCTCACCTCTGGAGCCAGACGCCCCTCCCTGCCTCACTGGTGGCTCCTTGGTGTGGTCCGTATGGCCCCCGGAGGCCGTGCCTGACCCCTCCTGGAAGGATTGGTAGAGAGTGCACACTGTGTCGACACTCTGCAGGGGCAAACGAGAGAGAGAAGAGGGTGTTCGGGTTGGGTAGTACAGGGATTATGACGGGGATCACACACATTGCATCCATACACAGGCGTGTATCTTCACACGCATATAATCTGTGGGGCCTATTAAAATATGAAAATCTCTCTTACATACCTCATTTAACCATTCACTACTAATGACTCCATAGCTGTATGAAATAATGTATATATTTCTCCCCTGTACATGAGTAGGGATTCCCCTGGGTGTACTACATAACCGAGAGTTCGTTATGCGCTGCATGCTAATTGGCTTTGCATCAAAGACTTTGCATGTGAAAGACTAACTGGATATCCCAGCCGATAGCATTATAGCACATTACTCTATTCTTCTAAATCCATAATGGACAGTTATGCAGCTTTGTGTCACATCAGCTCAAGACAAGTTGACACGCCAGGAAATCGCAAGTGGTCTTGTAATAGTTTGCAGTTGTTTGTATTTGGTGGGTTAGCAGCATCTCATCTTCTAATTCAGCTGGTAGCATTTCCACTCATTCATAAAGAGTGTAATTTTCTGCAGGCTGCTTTCTGCTTCTTTCATAGGTGGAACCCCTTGAAGAACTCAAAGCGTCACAGCATTTACGGAGATGTTCAATGGCAATAAATAATCCACATGACTCCATATTGGACTGTATTGCCTTGGGTGGAGAAGTGATCAGCCGCAGGCACCATACTGGGAGGTCTTGCCTGTGGCGGTTAAGATTTTGTAGTCTGAGCAAGTGTGACAGAAAATAAGCCGTTATCAGACTCCTTTCACTGAGGTATTAGTTGAAGGAAAGTAATTCTCTGTACATTACACAGTGACTGGCACCCCTTTGCCATTACAGTATGAGCTTTTGGAGTACTACATCAAACGTGTGTGCACTTGATCCATCATAATTTTGCACCCTGACAAGCTATGCAAGAACAACACTTCATCAGTGACACCGAGGTTCGCTCGACTGCAGTGCGCCTGCCATCAATTATGATGGGATTTCTCAGCTAAAAATAGCACCATGGGGATCAATCCTCTGTGTTCTACATCATGAATGACCTACTGTAGACTATATTGTAGGCTTGTGCAACTCAGGAGACTGGTCCCACCTGGTGGTAGTGGAGCTTCCTTGGTTGGTCACTGTGCTTCCCGTAGTTCTCAGAGAACAAAAGGATACACTCGTAACTTATTTTTTTTTCAATTCCGCTGCACTGTGGCACGGTGGGATGGCCAGGCAAAACAGCTGCTCAGCACTATCTGCCTCCCTGCGTGTGTCAGTGTGGGTGTGCTGGCATTTCAAATATCGCATGAGCGAGCATTCGAGGGAAGCTTACTGTACAGCAACACACATAGATCGATACAGCCTTCATTCTGACACTGCAGACGTCAATGCGCACACACACACACTCCCGGAGTGTGTGTGAAAGCTTGCCTGAGTCATTCAGCTCAGTTGCCGGTGTCAGCTTTACATGCAAACCCCATCCTTCCAGATGAAGCAAATAGACAATGAGGTCCTCCAGCCTGCAACTCATCAGCAGGCTTATTATAACATGGTCACTCCAGAGACGGCCCTCCAACGCTACAATACAGAGAGTGAGAGTCCGGGAGACAGTTTGAAAGAGAAAAGCAAGACAGGAGGGGGAATATTCCCTCCATGTCTTTATGTGTGTCTGGGCTTAGCCGCTTTCAACTGTTCCACCACCCACAGCATCGCTGCACTCTGGAGACCTTTGAATGTGGGCTGATAATTATGAGGGGACTTAATGTCTCCCCGTCTGCTGGTAGAGGGACCAATCTTCTGATTGAACAGCACAACACTCACACACACATACACCGCTACTGGACATACCTGTGCATGTATACACACACTGGTCGGCTTACAATAAACCATGCACTGCATTAACGGTGAAACCAAGACTTAAAATGTCTGCAGACATTCCAGCAGCTATATGAGTCCTGACTTATGCACAGCAGAGCTTCGAGCGCAATGCCGACGTCTGCATGATAAACTATACATAATGGATGCTAACATGATATTTGACTGGTAATGTTTATCATGTTCACCATTTTGCACTGGTACCGGGGAAAACGGGTCACTTCGCCGGCATTTTGTATTGTAGCAGTGCAAAGCAGCAGCAGCAGCAGCAGCAGACCAGCCACCCTGCAGAGGAAACTCATTTCAGGCGCAGCGATGGCAATGAAGCTGCGGAATCAAAGTCCAGTACCAGACTCAATCACAAGCTATCAGTTTAATGCAAATCAACAAGTGTTTACACACACAACACTCTTTTGAACAATTCCCAAACAGAAGTCGATAAACTCAGAGCAGCTGTCATTCGTGATAACATTTCCCCTTCTTGAACACACCAAATAACTAATGAAACTTATCAGAACCATTAACATTTGAACATCAGTTCGATGAGAACTACCTAAAATGACAAACTACAGTTTTTAATTCAAACATCAGTCCCTTCCACTAAGATGCAGGGGACGGGTCTTATCACCTGTACTGCAACCAACCACCAGGGGGCAGTCAAGATAGTTTTGCTTAATATTTGGGGATTAATGGCGCTTTTCAGTATTATATGTCTACAGTTTGGGGTGTGAAACATTAAGCATTAGCTTGTTCAGATCAGCTACAAATTGTACATTTAATGAGATGTTCATTCGGGGAAAAGTAGTGTCTGAACATACCTCGATCGATTTCATGGCAGTTCATCCAAACAAGAAGTTTTAGTCCGACCCAAGTGGTGGACCAGAACCAACAGACATTGCCAACACTAGAACTATAACTTTAAACTGATCTAACATTAAAGTGACGGTTCCTCTTTTAGAGATAAATAACATTTTTGGCTTTGAAATTGTTTTTAACAAGGTAGAGTGAATGTGAGCAATCATGTCCTGCAGTCATTTAAGATAAAAAACACAGACAGTCAGACCTCACGGATGCTCTGGGAAAAGACCATATGGTGGCAGGTGGGAGGTGGGCGGACGGGGGGGCAGGGGGGGCTTGAAGTAAACAAAAGAGGTTGAAGGATATCAGAGCGACATATCCATCAAATGGCGCAGTGGTAGTTCCAGACAAGGAAACACTGCCTTGTGCAAACAGATAACAGTGATCTAAGCTTTTGTCTCAGCTGCAGGCACCAACAGGAAGATGGAGGCCTGCTCAGAATCTCAAAACATGTGCACGGCCAGTTAATCTTCAGCCACTGCAATGATAGGGGCTAACGCTCACCTCATACTGAAACAAATGAGATGACGGTGAAGCCACAGAGCTGGTCGGAAAATGAGAAACGTGCTTGACTGGAACGTCGGAAATGTATGCACAAGGAAACACACACAGCTTCTTAACTAAGATTGTCACCCAGACTAAACTGCAGCTACCTGCATTGGAGCGTGATGGGAAGAGGAGGGAGGAAGGAGGGAGGGAGGGAGGCCCACACAGTGTCACGACTGTGATTACCTCACAACAATCTCGCCAACACAGCCTGACAGCCAGCCCAAATAACCAATTAAGATCAGAGGAGGAACCAGCAGAGGTGGAATGGGAAAGACTGGGAGCGCAAGGAAAGACAAGCGGATCCGACAGCGATGTTGTGAATTCCGATTGAGACTTTCTCCCAGACAGCTGTCAGGTCCGCACCATGTTTCTACCTCTTCTTGCTGTCCATGTCCTCATTTAATTCAGAAGTCAACCTTTGCAGGTAAAAAGAAAAACAATGAAGTGAGAGACTGTTGAGTCATTTTGTTCCCGTCTGCTGAATTCATTATGCCTGCATCCAGCAGCATCTCTTTTAATTTCACACATGCTCATGACGTCCAGTTGTCCAGATCCCCTACATGCCAAAGCAGGTTTCATTCCAGAATGCTTTGCTCTTCAAAGCAAGTAGAACGTATTTCAATGCATCACAATTTCCAAAACAAAGACATTATAACGGATTCGGCAAACCTACACACCAGCCTTCACATCATTCTGATATAAAACCACAAGCTCTTACTGAGCCTACTTAAATATCAGTGATACTTTAACACAGTACAGTGTAGATGACTTTCAATGGTGCCTGTCGATGAGGCCCCTTCAGACCCTGCTACCGAAAATCACTGCATAAATATTTGTCTCGTCTCCCGTCCTCTTGCTCACCATGAAGAGCAGTCTGTAGAGCAGCCTCCAGGCTGCGGTGGCCTGCCTCTGGGTCCTTCTGGCAAGCGAGCACCCTTTTCTCCGCAGCCTGCCTCCCCTGGACGCTGGCATGGTGGCTCCAGAATCGGTGTGCACGGCCCAGCAGTCAGAGAAAACACCCATACAAAAGGATTGAACGTCTGGCTCTACTGACGTCTGTCTTCTCACTATGTCCACCTAGTGAATTCCTTCTTTCCTCACCTTCCTGCTCCCTCCCTGCTTTCTTCTAAATGTCCGCTGCTGCCTGTCTCTCGGTTAGGCCCAGGTCAAAAGCGCTGCCTGTCTAGAGTACTCCTATGCTTCTGGGGCAGTGGGCTTCGATGGGGATCGAGCCATTGATCCTGGGTGCAGCCGTTCTGTGAGCGTAAGCAGCGAAGACTTGCTGTCGTCTTGTTCTCCATACCAATCAGGAGTGGACGGTCTGGACACTTGGCTTGTGCAACAGAGGGGAATTCTCCCTCTTTAAACTATGTCCTCTCTCAGTGTCTGTCTCTTTGCATGATCGTTGGTCTTCACATTTCATCTCTGACCCCTCGTCACCTTACTTCCCTCTGTCCATTTGCTTCCAGATGCCACCATTCCTCCTTCCTCTGGCTCTCCTACTCTCTTTTGGCTCCATTTGACCTCAGTGTATCATTTCCAGAGAGCTGAATGAAGAGGCCGCGGGCTGTATCAGTGGCCAGTCTCTCAATAGCAGCAGTACAATGTGGACTGTTCTGGCTTGTTACCTCCACACACAGAGGAATGGCTGACTCGAAAATGGGAGGCTCTGAGCCGATGGGGTAACAGGGCAGGAATGTTAACTATGGCCTCGTTCAAGAATAAAACATGTATCAGTCATTGCACAGGCTACTTTCACATGGAGTAAATAAACAGATAAAGGCTCGATCCATCACAACTTCACTTTAACAACCACAGACGCTGTCAGACGATCCATCTATCAACTTCATTCGAGGAATAATGAGGCCTTAACAAGCAGGATAGCGGGGCCCATTTTTGGCACACGCACATACACAATATTTGTGAACCAGCCAAGTTAATTAAACATGCCACATGAAATGATTCAGTCTCACAACGCTCTGCAAGATAAACACTGAACACCGTCTCAGTCACCCTTCAACGCTCCGACGGAGCAGTTATGTAGAGAGCTCCGTCTGTCAGATGAAACACGGCTCGAAATCAAAGGAGAGCTCCACCGGTGGAGATGGCCCAACTTAGCTGAAGTAAACAAACAAACGTGGGGAGCAAGAGGATAAAAACAAAAAGGGGTTGAAACACAGGCGCATCCCTGGGGGCGGGCTTTACCTATCCCTCACCGGAAACAGCCTTGTGAGGACTCTTTGAAAGAGAGAGAGAGAGATAAGTCGACGAGAGGTGGTCTTGGTGGCTTGTATAGGCCGGTGATTCATTCGCCATGTTAGTGGGCTATAGTGCCACGATGCCATCTTCTTTTCAAAGCTCAATAAAAGGAGACGCGCGTTCATAAATCACACAGAGTGGAGGGGAGGAGAGAGGAAGAGGAGGGGAGGGGAGGGAGGGCCGGTCCCGTCGCGCTCCGCTCCAGCCCATTTACGCCTTTTATTATTCATCCCAAACAAATATTATTGCAGCGAGTCTCGGAGGAATTTGGGAGAAAAGTGTGTTTTTATAATGAAACTAGCTTCAGATTAAAGAAACCATTCTACTTAGAGTCCCCGAGGCTTTCACAGATCCCCTCCACTGCAGGAGAGCTGCTACAAAAGGCAAATTAATGCCGGTACCATACATTATTCTTACCCCACCAAGATGCCAAAAACTACATGAAATCTTAAGTGGAAATGCTTGTTGCCGTCATTTAACATAGCTGGATAGGATACAAGTCCGTGTGAATAACTAATGTTAAAACCTGAGTGGGAAACACTCCATCTTCTCCTTCACAAAGAGGAAGCACCATGAACTATCCACAGCACATTTCTGCCAAGGACGACATGATATGAACAGATAATGGAGCCACTGAACACACCAAGTGTCTGTTTCGATGTGAATACACGCCCATAAGGAGAGCAACGACAAGTCAAAACAACTCATTTGAATACAGCGCATACTGCTGGGGTAACATCATGGAAAGCAGTAAAGCTAGAAGAGAGACGCAAAGTTAACACCACGTCCTTATGACTTGCTCCTATTTACCTTCACAATAAACCTTACAGGAGGAAAATCGAGGGAGGGTGCAGAATGGATCTCGTATACACAGCACAGAATGCCTTACAGGCATGCTTTAATTCATGAGCTAAACTAAAATGCTAATTTATAATGCTAATAAAAAGGCCTATAATTTCTCAGACGGAAAAAAGAGCCTGGATTTGCATTTGTGAAGACATTTTCACTAAACAGAGACTTGCTGGGGTAGTGTGACGCTCATCAGCGGCCTCAGGTTAACCTCCCACAGCCCATAATTACCGGTTGTTTGTCCCCTTTAGCGTCCGTCTGGCAGGACAGACAGTCAGACACGTTTTCGGCAAGGCAGGCCAGCTTGTCTTTAAGGAGCCGTCCTAGTCGGAGCACCACGGACACCAGGAGCAGGTCCTTCTCCCCTCCTTCGCAACTGGGCTGCCAGAACCAGCACATGGCCAGTAGGGAGCACAGGGCCTGAGCCGGGGACTGGTCCCCCATGAAGAGCTCGACTAAGGTGGTGAGGTAGAGGCTCGGCCCGGGATCGTCATCGTTCAGCATCGGAACAGGTACAGCCACGGCCAAAGCCGTGCTGGACACCCCAGGGGTCATTCCGGCCAGATCTGGGTCATGGTGGATCTGGGTCCCTGTCGTTCCCTCCGTCGCTCCTTTCCGTTAAGTTTGTATCTCCGATTCTGTCGTCCCAACTCGTTTCCAGCGGGTTGGACTGACGAGAGCAGAATAGCATTAACTGCACCGCTGACAGTAAAACCAGATTATTAGCCTGCTCAACAGCCAGATGGCGGCTGACGGGCTTAGTCATAACACACCTCCAAGAATTACCCCCCCACCCCCAAGCCAGACACAAACACACACGACGGGTGCGGGAGCTACACCGACGCTGCAGGTTGGATGGGATCATGTTTGAAGAAGATGATATTTCCTAATATCCTAAGGCATCTTATCTTTTTGAAGATTACGAGTCAAACGAGAGGAGAACTGCATAATTTAACTTTTCTGAGTCACACATTTAAAAAAAAAAAAAAAAAAGTTTAAAAGAAACACCTCTAAGACATAAGACAAGCTAAGACCAGAAAATAGCTTAAGAGAAAAAGCACACATGTTGGAAACCGACTTGTTCTCACAGTCAGTGGCTGCAGTCGTAGCTTCTCTTCATAAGTCCATTGAAATGCTCTTACAGAAATGTCTGGCTTGGACAAAGAGGCTTAATATGTCTGCCTACTGTTTAATCTTTAGTTTAATTCAAGCCAAGCCTGGCTACTACTCAACGTGTCAAACACAGCACGGCTGTAAACACCAGACAATTCAATTGTTTACAATATAATGGACATTTACCTTTGAAGTTACACGGCAGAAAAATCTGAAAATAAAGAAAGACGACAACCAGGAAGGTAAAACGTGGCTCGTTTTGTAGTAATAATAAATAAACTCAAACTCTGCCGAGGTTAAAACAGCAGATATTCACATTTTGTTTTGATAGATTCTTAATTTAAAAATGCCAATAACTTAGTTTAGAATAATTAAATGCTTATCAGAATTGTTGCCACTGGACTAATTGATCAACTGTTTCTTTCAGCTGACCATTAGAACAGTGGGTGGACAGACGTTCTGCTTTAAGTGATACAGACCATCCAAACATCCTCGTATGTTCGTGTGCATGGATTCATGTGTGTGACCCAGACCACGCCAGACAACTTCCCATATCCTTCCATCTGTCTACTGACATCTCCTCTTATGCCATAAATGTTCACAAGTTTTCACAAGTGTGCGTGCGAAATGTGTCGATGACCTGCATACCAACAAATCCCCGACAAGCCTCTGTCTTTCAGGTCCTTCGCTGGCGCAGATTAGTCGAAGAATGAACAGAAATGGATGCCACTATTGAGATACACATCGTTACACCTACATTACCTGAGTAATGCATGTCAAATCAATTCCATTTGAGATGCCTTGTGGCAGTTATCCGGGACCAATTCAGTTAACGTCTGCAATCGATTGGTTAAGCTCATGAAGGTACCCAAACATTTGCATTAAACCAATTGCTATAGGGCCAAATATATCATTGAGTCACTAACAGGCACAGGAATGACAATCTGCAAGGTAAACAACACTGTTAACTCCGCCTTGTAAGTACTTCAAACGCAGGCAGCACACACAGGTTCCTCTCGTCTAATAAGCACAAAGTGGAATGCAGCGGAAGAATTGATAAAAGATGTTCGTCTGGTGAGGCGGCCGATGCAAGGTGTGATAAGAGGCTCCTTCCCTTCTATCCATCTCTATTGACTTTCAGCGCGCTGTGTGCACGCACCTCTCTGCTGATACTCGGATGATTTTCTACCCAGCGACTCAATTCCTCTCCCCCCGCCCCTCAGGACAAAGTGATGGCCACGTGGTGATTAAATTCCACTCTCTCATTTACCAGTATCAATATCCCACCTTCACTGTGGCCGACTCTCCCTGATGGAGGCGGAAAGCTTTTTCTCCCTTTGTGTCTCAAATGTGTGCACGCATGCACCGACATGGGAACACACACATCCATAAACCTCAACCTCTCTCCCCCACGCACACGCTCATCTTCTTTTCTTCCATTCATTCCTCAGTAAAAGACAAACGGCAGGGCGCTGAGCATCAGCAGCAGTGGTGCAGTGCAGATCCCAGTGCGGTGGGACTGACTCATGTCGCCGGGCAAACAAAAAGAGACGAATCAAGGGAGGATAGAGAGGAAAAAAAGGAGAGGAGAAGAGGGCAAGACCTCAGGTCAAATACTGCATGGCATCTTCTGACACAGGCAATTAGATTAAGCCACAACAATTAATCTGGACATTTGGCCTGGATTAACCATCAATAATACACTAATGGAATGAGCCCAACACGGCTCATTCCCTCTTTCCTATAGCCCATATTACACAACGTACAGGTTGTTAAACATGCAGATTGTTTACCTCCAAATACCTGTGTCAATCCCAAAAATCCAATATACAAATAGGGTGTCTATAGATTCAAAATAGATACCCGATTTGAACCAGCCGATATCGGGATCAGAGTATAGGTCAGCCGATTAATAATATTAGAACTTTTCAGATCAATATTCTATATCTTGCTTTCATACATGTAATAGCGAAGCAAGTCCAATCAGCAGTATCATGTATTGAAATTAGCTCTACTGTGAATTATTCTGCTCACATGTTCAGTTTAATGAATTATACACATTTATTTAAATGTAATACCCTATATTGGGATGTTGTGCATATTGAGTCCTTTTTATGGATCCACCTGTTGGCAATTTAGGGATGAAATCGGCATTTAAAACAACCTTTAATTTAATGGTCTTTCCCTTTTTAATACAGTGCCCTCTATTGGATCTTCTCTGGAACTGCAGCTGGGTAGGCTAATGTCGCCGACACATAAATCAAACGTCATCCGCTGCAATTGAGGAATCTTATCGAATATGCCGATGGGCACAAAGGGTGTATTAACTGATATCCATGTCGAGGTGCCAATCAAAATGTTTAAAAAAGCTACTCCAAATTACAGAACATTAAATAGTAGCTGCATCGATGCAGGAGATGGTGAATAAGCATGAACGCCCGGACTATCACCGTCAGGTTGGTAAACATGGCTGTGTCATTAACACATGGCTTCTCATGGCGACCACACACACTCATTACTGCTCTCAATAAACACCAGATTCTCCCGATTACATTACCACAGTACTGAAACGTAATTGCCAACATGACAGGCTCACGGTCATTGTAATGACTTCAATAAAGTTTGCTTACATATTTGAAAGCCCGACCATATTGAACTACAAACAGGACAGAAATAGAAGCGCTATCTGCCATAACTCATAAGGGACAATCGGTTGGCATGGATATAGAGGAGAAATTCTTTTAAACTGCTTTGAGAGGGAACAGGAGTGGTATTAATTGCAGGGTACATATATTTTATTTAAAATCAGAGCCAGGAGTCCCAAAGCTGAGAAAAGCAAATCTAATGATCTCCTCCTGAAAAAGTATGTATCTCTAAAAATTGTTAATAGATGTTCATGTTTGAGTGAAGGTTCGAGGACAGGGGCATATCTACCAACTGTTTGTCTGTCTGTATATATTTAGCTGTGCAGTAGTTTGTGCTGTAAGAGTTTAGGAATTTAGTTGTGATGGTCGGACGAGAGAATGTGTTCAGTCAATGAGGGTCCTCACAGCAATAGAAAGACAAACATAAATGAGTATAAGAGGCAATGGGAGTGGTTCACTGCCTCTTCCCTCAGCCGTCATCCTGCATGACAGTAATAAGCTGTGTTTATACCGGTGGCTATGATGGAGTATCCTAATTATGGTAATCTGCAGAATTGGTGCCAGTCTGGTTTCTGACAGCCCCACGGCTGCAAGTGTGAGTGGGCAGAAAACCCACACAATACTTTCATTCAAGCGAATAAACACACAACCCTGAAATAAAAACAGATATGGTATGTGGATGTGTGCAGGACAATGAATATAATCTCTCCGGCACAAAGACACACGTACAGACGCGATAGCTCCGCCTACCTTGCTGTGCTGCACAGGTCTGTGTGCCCAATGGGAGTGACCATTTTCCTGTCCTACGCACAGGGACTCGCCGCCATCAGCTGCAGTGCACACATCTGGAGAGAGACAAAGAGGGGGGGAAAGTTATATGAGCATGTGTTTACGTGCGACGGTGACTTATTGTTATACCACCCATCATTTTGTCTGTGCAACAGTAGCTTTTGCTGAAGAGCATCTACTGACCACAAACAATAGGGGAATAGCGACAGTTTAAATCCATCATGGGCGCCTGCCAGTCGCATAGACGCATACATGTGTCTCCAATCTAAAAACGACTGTGGCATTCAGTCATCCAAAAAAAGAAAAGAAAAATACCTAATTAAAGACTCTGTTATCTATTTCCTTATTTGCCTGGGAAAAAAAACTGACACTGAAACTGTAAAACTGCTTTGCATATAAAGTGAACTTCTAGTTTCCTTAAAAAAAATAAATATATAAAACGTATATTTTAACTTTTGATATTATTTTACTTATATTCCTTACAGCTCATTTAATTCAAGGTCCCGAGGACAAACTCGAGCATTTGGCACATGAAAAGCCTTTATTCCTGATTGTAGCCTGGGAGGTAGGCCAATGTGACAGCAGGAAAAAAAAGACAACTTCTGGACCTCCTGGGGAGCTGAACTTCTACTTTCTGAACCGACGATCAACTAAATGTCTGACTGCTACAACAGAGCAACCAAAGATAGATTTTTATATATCCAGTCGTCTGAATATTATCATCTACTCTTGTGCGTTCGCATGAGGCGGAATGAATCAAGATGACAGACACTTTCCCTCTAGGAATGCCTGCATGAAATAGTGGGTGTAATTTGTGTAAGACAAGTGTTAATTCCCCACTATCAGCATTTACCTCCCTTCCTCCTTATCAGACTGCCTGGGATCATATGCCCTCTAGAGACTAAGATGAGAACTGCAGGCGCTTTGATTGCACCACTTACTGTAATGAGGCCTCCAAGTCATTAATCCCTTTGTGTTCAATTATTGCTGTAGTGGAGGAAGCACTATACTAATGAATTACAAACATCAAGATGATGCATGCAAACTTTCTTTTTCGACTGGTTTTGGAGGGGGAAATTAGCAGGAGAATCTCAGCAGCTCAGTTCTGGTAAAGTCACAACACATTCCTCTAAGAGCAGGTTGATTCGTTGTGTGGACTATTACTGTCTCCGGTAAATGTGTCCCTCCTCCTGGCCGTTTTAAAACATGTGTTTTGAGAATGTAGAGCTGAGTAATCTAAAAAGGGACCGCAGTGCGGTGGATGTGTTATGGCTTAGATGACAGATCTAACCCCCCCCCCTCTCTTATCAAGCACTGATAATGCAAGAACATGACTGACCATAGTGTAAGTTATGTAGACAACACTTACGTCCAAAGAACAACTTAAAGATACATGTTTCTATAGTAAATTTAGCTGCAACACTGATGACTGATGAACTAATCTTGCAGTTGTGCCTACAATGTGCACACAGAACTGATAAAGCATTAACATGTAGGTGTGCTGGGTCTTCATGTTTATCACTCAGTTGTGGATTTCAGTGCATTTTTTTTTAAGTACCTGTAGAGGATTTGGCTAGGTGGTTGTACTTCTGAAAAGGAGCAGGGTGGTTGGACTCCGTGTTTGGAGGTGCTGGTCCATCCCTCCTTAAGCTCAGGTTGAGAGTTTGCTCGGCAAACAGCGTCTGGATCAGTGCCAGGTCGAGACTTGACACACTCTGACCGTTAAGCACCAGAATCTCATCGCCCGGGCGCAAACCTGGGAACATACACAAGCACGCTTAAGAGAAGAGGACTGAAAGCTGCAGACAGCACACATGTGATGTTGGTGGTAATTTAGAGATCATCTGCGTCATTCTGAGACATGTTGGCACCTTCATTAAAGGCCAGCCCATCAGGAAGCACCTCACTGACAATGATCCTGCTGTTCTTTTGGCCATCTATATGTCCTGTTACTGCAAATCCTGGAAGTAGGAGGAGACACGGTGTTAGATTGATAAGATTAAGATGAGACGCAAATAGCCTGTAATACGTCTACATCTGTGACTGACTCACCGAAATCTCCGGTGCTGCTCGGCCTGCTCATGTGCAGCTTAAACACATTAACTGGAACCACCTCCAATTGATCACTGACCTGAGAGGTGATATCAGATAAAGTCAATACAATTACATAAACAGCAGAATATGAAGAGTACTCTGTGTCCATCGTGCATCTTGTCCCTCCTCACCACATTGCAGAGGAGCTCGCCAGAAGCCACAAATTGAATCTCGGTGCCCTGTCCCGCTTGCCTGTGCAGTCGAAGACGGTGCAGGTCCGGGTCCAGCTGTTTCACCTGTTCACACAAGAGACCCTGATGTTCAGCAGCCTGAATTATCAGACATATTTCACGCACCGACGCTTAGCCGGACATCTGCTGTACGACGGAGGCGTGAATTATTCACAAACTTTACACTTAGTGATGAGACATTTGTGGTCAACCACAAAAAAGCTTCGCCCACGGGATAACAGCCTGTACATGTCCGTCTATCTGCAGTAACTCTTAGGGGACCGTGTGAAGTTCACAGATGAATAGGTGTGTCATTTTAAGCCTTTGGGACAGTAAAACAACAACATATGCTCCAACAAAAACAATTAAAAAGATGACACCTTGTGCAACTGCGAATTTTTAGGGCAGCAACTTGAATTGTGGCAACTAATCACATAAGTATTATTAAAAGGATGTACAAAGTCACAATGTTCTACTAGGAAACTAAATCCAAATGACGTTTTTTTGACCTATCAATCGGGGATATTGTTCTTTCACGGTGGTGACATCCAGCCACCATACCAACCTTGCAGGCTGCAGAGACGAGGTCGGAGGCTGTCTGATCCCTTCTGACAGGAACTTGGACTGTCAGGCCGTCTGGCATGTGGACACACATCACAATGCCTGTGGCACCGTTGGTGCTGTCCCACACACCGCCCTCAGGGGGCGACATGGAGTAGATGCTGGTCAGCACGTCCAGCCTCTGCAGGAGGAAAACAGGGGGCAAGAAGAAGGGTAAAGGAAGATACAAGGGGTGAGCAGAATGAGATGGAGAAGGAGAGAGTGGAGGGGGAAAACAGAAGTGTACACCGTGAGGCTGAGGGAGAGGAACAGACTGAGCAATAGCACACAAATCAATGCAGCTCCATTAGTCTAAATGGTTGGCAGTGGATCAAACAGCAGAGCAAAGATGTCATACAATTAGCCTTTCAGAAATTCATTTGACAACATAAGACGGCAGCTGCTTCACATAATAGTCATCGTAATGATCGTGTACACAAAGTGTTGACTGGCAGGTCCCGACTTCTAGATGACATCTGAGCAGTTCTTAACTGGTAAGATTCATGTTGGTTCAAGTGATGAGGGTTTATCTCAAAATCCGTCAAAAGTATTATTTTCAGGCTATCTGTTGGGGACATTAACAATGAGAGAGGAACTGGGGATTAATGTTAGTTCAGACTCTGTGTCCTTGGAGGGTAAAGTGCCACTGTGGCGTCGTGGCGCTCTGGGTGACACCAAAGTACAGCGTAAGACCACAGTTGTCGAGGCTCTAGATCCCGAGGAAACACTCAGTCACACCGAATGTACCAAACCTCATGGTAGTTTAATGATTCAGCACAATGTGACGTCTTGGTTCTGACATGGCACCAAGCGGGATAAACGCTTCAGTGACTAGTTCTGGGTACATAGCAACGTTTTAAATGCACTGCAAGGGCATACAAATGGAGAGTGGAGTGTGTCTGAGGCTTTCCGTCTGATGTGCATGCGTGTGTCTCGGAAGCTGCCTCTGTGCGGTTGACGCATCACCTTCACAGAAAAAAGACCTTTTTCCCTGCCAGACACAAAGCCTGAGGGACAAGCTAAGGTCTCTGATTCAGAGCACCACTTAGCACCACAAACGCCTCATTTTCCCTCTAAATGTCCCCTTTAATAGCCTACCCGCCAAAATAAAAGACACCAGTGTTCTTACCAAAATGTTTCCCAAACCTGTAGCGATGGAGGAACATGAGGCGCTTCAGAACGCACCTTTTCCCATCCATTTAGGGATGTGAGGTCATGCTTACAAACTGAGGATGAAGAAACAAGCCGTCATGGCAAGCGGTTGCATAACTGCCCCATTTGTGTCCCAGCAGCATGGCGTGATTGGAAAACTAAGATTTGGTTGCCTGCGTTGACCTTAGCAGTAGCTGACTAACACTGCCCACCCATTCATGGTCAGAGAGGGTTATAACAGACCGACGGTTGCCTGGTCAACGTTCCATGAACAACTGCCAAGCCTGCAGTCCAGGCACGCGCTTCAACTTCAACAAGTGGCCTGTGTGGCGAGTGTATGCAGGCTATTTATGTGTCAGAGAAATAACCAAAACCAATACTTCAGTATTTCCTCTCGAGAGTGGAAATTATTTCAGAACTAGCCGCCCTGCAACATGAAGTTTCTAAAGATATAAATGTAAAGCAACTGGTGGCATAAATACACCCTTTCTGTTCCACTTAGCAACACACAAATATTACTTCGCTGCCTCAAATAGATAGAAGACGAAACAGAAGAGTAGCTGAAGACAATTTCAGCTTATTTCCTCCCATTAAATCTATTAATAGAGCGTTAGTCGTAGTTTCCTTACAGCTTCGCCCAAGGTTCTTCTTTTTAACGCTGCAGTGGCGCACATGTTACACACAGTCACACATGCAAGGTGACAATAATGACAATCCATACAAGATAACCCGGGGTCATGTTACTCAGCAGTGCACTTTAGGCAGACTATTTGTGTGTAATCGTGGGTAACAGAGAAGGTGAGAGACGGCCGGGAGCAGCTGGATGATCAGCCAGCGAAATTAAAACGGAGGGAGAGACAAAAACATTTTGTTTCATTGTTTGAATTCTCCACACCCAAACTGAAGGGACAAGCTTTTACTGTATGCACACAAAAAGGAATTTGAAGAACAAATCTAAGACGATGTTTTAACCTCAGCAGCTGGTGTACTGAGAGATGTAGCCCGTATGGATGTTGAGCTTTATGCAACAACGTATCACGAGACAGCGTCAACATTACCTCAGCCTGTTGAAATACTTGGCAAGCTGTTGAAAGGACAGTAACCACAAGGCATGAAGGCACCGGGACAGGCACATGCACACAGAAATATAACGAGAATGAAGCTGGCGAAGGAGTATACTTTTCATTTGGAGAAGGATTAGAGGAAGATGGCTGCTTAATAGAGTCATTCCAGGGATTTGTGACCCAAATAGGACAATAGGTGCAAAGTCATCAAGAGGGAGAAAAACTATGTGTCAAAACAAATCAATAGAGCTTTGCTATCGTCTGACTCCCTCTTTGCCTTCTTCCCGCCCTGAAGAGTCTTAATCCCGACATCAAAATGGACTTCAGTGAATCCCGGAAAGATCGAAATACTCAACCGAGGGCAAACTGAAGCATTTGAAGCAACATTAAAGACGAACTCCATGAAGGCCATTATTGTTTCCCCTAACCACTGCCGGAGTCCATTTCCAGGCCTTTAATGGGAGCAGTTGTAACATTTGCCACATTCAGTACAGACCATGAATCACTGCATCCTGTGGAACTTCTAAACAACCAGCTGATTCATTTGTGAGCCGCAAATATGCTTTTTCATCCGGACACTTCATCTTCCCTTCCAGAGAGACTGCTGTGAAATTTCATTTGAAGAAATTGTTTTTAATGTGATGCAATAAGTTTACTCTTATTATACTTTTCTGTATTCATTCAATACTTGTAATACAGGTGAAGTTAATGACATTAATGGCGGCTGACTTCCGGTTAGGTAATCCAGTTCCAATGCTCTGGCTTGGACGCAGGATCTTCTAAACATATCGTCTGTTAGTATGATATTCCCCAAGTTTGTAACCATGACTGACTCTTGTAACATTATCTGAAGGGAAAAAACTGATGGCAATGTCAGGTCAGTGTCTCAGAGCAGCTCCAGAAGCCGTAGCGGGTCGGTTGGAGCAAACGTTACTCTTGCAGGTGACGAGCAACAGGTAAGGATCTCGCCTTTCTCTTCTTAGCTTCCTGCATCAACCTCCTCTTAATTTGTTTTGCAGCTGCAGCGACGTTTGTACTGAATATTCAGAGCTAATTTCTGGTGCCGTAAAGCCTCACTCACGGTTCCTGCCCGATCACTCCAAGTCGCCTAGAGAAGTTCAGGCAGTCAGTGTACCTTCAAAAAAATACTGTTGAAGATGTTATTTAACAGGCTCTTTGCAGTTGCCTGATATTCAGCCTTTGCTCTGGTGTAGTCGCCGGCAACTCCTGAGGGAGACATCTTTCTCTTTCCCAGCAAAATAATCCCCTAGTCGCTGACTTTCTTATTATGCCGTTTGATGCTGGCAAGTAACAATGTGGGTTTTTAGAGCTTCTTTCACGGACAAACTGGGAGGTTGGTGAAAGTGCACCGAAAGAGTGAACCACAACAGTTTGATTGCAGGTTGTAGAACCAAAATAATTAGTTAAAAGAAGCTGAAAAGCCACCTATAGCCAACGAGAGGAATTAATAGTTAACTACTTTTAGATGCATATAGTCATATTATATGAGGATTATAGAGGAGTCAGTTTCTCAACAGCACTTCAGCAAGGGGATGATTCTTGCCTGTGGACAATGAGGTTTGGAGCTTCATGTCGAAGCAATATATCACACTTCTTTGATGTAGGCTTGTCACAATCCAATAAATAACAAGCGCTGCAGCCCCAACGTCTGGCCGTAATTCACACTCCTCGCTCAATCGACACTTTTACCATACATGCATAAACTCTCACTTTCAATCAGCACTTGTGGTCACCACTCAAACTCAACACCCTCCATTAACTCAATTATGCTGTAAATTGGCCCCTTGTCCACACTGTAGTTTAACACTCTTCGACTGCTGTAAAAAAATCTGTTAAATGTGCCGTCTATATATCTTTCAGACACCTGCAGATAAAAATGAAATCAATCTCTGCTTTGATCTTGGATAGATGATGCACAGAAGCACACACACACATAAAAACATCTTCACACATGCCAACTATCAAAGCCCTGCAAGACAGCGAAAGAGCCGTTTCCGCCACAGCTACGTCACGCTGAAACTGATCAGCCGGCCATAAACTGGTACCACAGGATGGATATGACAGATGCCAGTGGAATGTTTTAAGAACATATCAAAGATCCGCAAACCGTACATGACAAATTTAGTGAAGGCTGTGACTAACCTCGGTGCTCCTGGGAGGTACGGCGTACATTTGACCTCCAGCGTCGCTCTCGAGGACCTGAAATCAAGGGACAGGACGTTAAGAGTGCAGACGGCGGGGCAACACAGTGATTCACTCGATTAAGAGCCCAGCCACTTCGGCAACACAATATTAGACACGCAGTGTGATTATGCAGTTAATTAAAAACTACGTGTGGTGAGTGCAGAGCTTTGATACCGTCTACTGACGGGGCCTTTGAAGGCGCTATGGGGGAAATATGCTCAGTGTGTGTGTGAGCAGAGGGGGCGTGCATGTACACTGGGGTTGGAGAAGATGAAGCAGTCTGGTTCCAGATGAAACGTGGACAAGCGCTTCCCCTTTCCAAATCCACATTCACCCTTGAGTGTTAGATTTTCTCGCTCTCATGATCCATGCCTTCTTACTCAACCTCTCCGCTCTAGCTCCTCTCCCTGGCTTGTGATTGTTGTGTCGGGTGCTGGAGGTGACTGCAACCTCATAGCGCTTTATGAGCTCTACAATACAGCAGACACAGAGTTATCGGTTACCCAAGTATGTGATTACAGTCCTCACTCAACAGGCTGCAGCTGTCAATGGATATAACACAACCTCTTCGTGCTGAGATGCTACATTGACCCAGTTGAAGCTAACTTGCTCCCAAGGTTTTCTTCTTGTAAATGAGCGCAGCACACTTAAATATTGGGGAAGATAAAGGCCCAGAGCAGCTATGCATGAGGTATCTAACCTGACCCATTTCCAGAGAATCTGCTTGAGAAAATTACCAAAAAAAGTTTCTTCCACAGTCTTAATAACTCAGACTGTTAAGAGACCTCGTCTGACTTACAGTAAATCCCCCTCCCAACATGAGTGCACTTATTAAGTGGCTGTAAACAGTGCTGCTTCACTGTAAATGGACTAATTTTAGAAAGCTTTACCAACTCTGCCACAAATCCTCAGACCTTCCTGGCCTACTTCCCACAGCCGTCTGCCGGCCGGCTCTGTACTGTATACATAGCTCTGTTAAGACGGATAAAAGAAGAGAAACAAGGAGGAAGGAGACGGGGGAGAGCATGACTCTGGGGCAGGATTGTCAAGCACAGAGGTAAATGGGCTTAGTCAACACAGATGACTCAGTATGGAAACTGTGGGAGAAGAGCCGCCAGCTAACAGTCTGATGTTTATGCTCTGAGAAAAAGAGCGTTTCAGAAAAAGGAAGGGGCTGCAGGAAAAAAAAGACTAATGGGGAGCAAAATTTCAGGAGAGAACGAGATGAAACTCGCTTATAAGTTCAAATGATCAAGAGGCAAAGAAGTCTGTTTGATTTGGTGATACGGAGACGAAGAGGGCGGAAAGCAACTACAGACAAAAGATATCATAAATGTTGGAGAGAGCACAGTTTGAGAATGTAATAAGTGCATGGAGGTTAATTTGGAGGTCAGACAGCCTCGCTGTGCAGATCGTTCTCCCACCAACTGATGATGTCATCTGGGATGCCTGCGAGTGGATCTCCCACAAGTCGCAGAGAATATCAGATAAACTGAAATTGTTTTGCTTATTCTTCTTTTGCTCATGTAACACAAAAAACAGCAGCTGTCCTAGAACCCTTGAAGCACCAACAGTCATTAACTATCCCTTACTGTCCTTTATGCAAAAGAACAACAGAAACGCTCGAAAAAAAGTGACTCTGAGGAAAAAGGGGGACCTGGGAAAAAATGAAAGGAGGCCATTTAATATTTAGCATCTTTACAGCAACCATCTGCTGTTGACTGCGGGGCTGAGGAAGGAGTGGAGAATGCCATCTACCACATATGGCTTTTAATAATTCATGTGTGTGCTGCAGCGCCACCTCGGCCCTCTACACTGTGAAATGTTAACTGGGCCTCATTAGAGTGGCCGGCTGGAGTTCCCCGGAAAATATAATAACATACAACTCATACCTAGTCGCTGACAGACTTGCGCTAATGTTCAAACGGAGCAGGTGGTGGGGTGGGTGAGCTAGATAAAGGCTGAGCGAAAACAGGACAGGGAACATTTTGTAGCAGTCAGGAGACGAGGCTCGTGTCGTCGGGAGCCTGATTGGCTTTTAGATGTGTGAGCTCCCGAACAATAAGACTTCACAGCATAAAGAAAAATGAAGGTAGATTGCAGCTAATCAGAACCACATTCCTCTCTCCTCCTACACTCAACTAATGAACAGAGGTCCATAAAAGACTTGCGCAAATGATTGCTTCCTGTAGCGTTTCTTAAAATAGACCACCAAGAGTCAACTATTCTCCAGGGCCGTACCTTCAGGGTACAGAGTGGTGGATCCTTGTATCAATAAATAACTAGTCTGCATGGGTCTAATTACTAACCATGAGAGGGTTTAAACTCCCCCATCTGCACCTGGATTAGGAATGCTCCCCTGTGTTTATGTTGATGGGAGGTTTGCACGTAAACGTATGGGAAAGGAGGGGAGACGTGAGCTTATGTGCTTCCAATTAATACAATTTTCTTTGCGGCGAAAATGTGCTGAGAGTGTTGACTGACTGTAAAAAATCTCCCGCTTTCTTTCATGTCAGTGCAGGCAGGGTATATTCGAGAAAGCAGTACGGGACATGTTTGCAGGTTGGTTTGTTAATGAACATGCACAGTGTGTACTGAGGCTGTCAGCATCAAGGCAGCCTGTACTGAGCTGCAACTCCCAGGAGATCGCGTGTGCGTACATACATGAATGTGCATATATCCGGATGGTTCGGCAAGTACGCCTTTGAATTCCACATGACCACGTAATGCGTACGTGTAGGTGGGTTCTCTGCAGCGTTAAATCTGCTAATCCAGACCTCCTAAAGAATATCGATATTCTAGAGTTCAATGGAGCTTATTTTCTGTCACCTAAACATCCAATTGCTGCTGTCAGGCTTTCCACACACAACATGAACACAAATATACTGACTTAAGGCAGAAAATACTGTTTAAGCTTTCCTGCAATTACCATATTGCTGCAAATTAACACATTGAAACTACTTGTTACAACCACTCCACCTTTATCTGTAGTCCTATTTCGTACAAACCAAAACAGACACATCCTGCTGCAATCACAATGTAGTACACAACTTTATCCTCAGGCCAGAAAGCTGTTTGACTACAAGGAAAAACAGCAATAACATTGCATTTTTAATGCAGAATCCATTTGCATTTTAAATACAAGCAAAGAAAATTTAGGGCACTTGATTTTCTTGAAGAACTTTAAGTTTGAAGATATTGAATATTCTAATAGTTCGAGGACATCAAGTCTGACACTTTTGATTCTTTTCACACTGAATCTGGATTCATAAGTTATGAACTGTATACGTCTGATACATCCTTTGGCTGATGGACTTCTAAGGGCTGGAACGTTGTGTTAATAAATTGAATTGAAGTGATGTGGAAGAGTTTCTTTCAAGTCTAGAGTTTTTGATTTAATGCACCTGTCACTAACATCTTATTGTGTACAGGATTTCTTCTTTGGGGAATGCCGGCATTTTTAATAATATCAAAATCTGGCTGCATGTCTGTGCTTACCTGTGACGAAGGGGCCCTCTTCTCCCTGCCCCTCTTCGTGAGGTTGTCGAGGCCTTTCAGCGAGGAGAACAGGCCTCTCTTGTGCTTTCGGTAAGTCAGGGAAAATGAGCGCCTCCTGAGTGTGGCCTCATCTCTGGAACAGATCTGCACAGATATGCACTATCAGGACTGTTATCATTTAACACAACAAAAATGTTTCTCTAATCAGACCATCTTAATTAGGTTTATTTCCCTCTTGTAATGCATAAAGGGGGTTTGTGCAAGGTGCTTTTTAGTTTTGAGTGATTAAAAGTTTTCAAGGTTACCTTTGGACATGAGGTAAATTAAAACTGAAGTATACCGACGAGGCATTTATACAACACACACTGCTGGTTCTCTGATTCTTGATCACTCATTAGGCATTCATCCATGTCCTGGGCTTCCTCACCAGTGCATGGAGGGATGAGACGGAGAAGATCCCCAGGCGTCCGAGGGTGGATTTGGTGGGGCGACTAGCAATAGCTAGCAGACTCTTTGGGTTGGGCAGCTCTCCACCCTGCAGACTGGCCAGGTAGCAGCGCATCCTGAAGAGATCCATGTTAAACCTCTCCAGGTTCTGCTCCCACTGCTGGATCTGAAGGGGGGGAAAGAGGAAAAACAATATTTTGGTTTTGGTGGAGGTGCTGCAAATGAATTTTGGGTGGTGTCCGAGAGAGGAGAGCAGGGGAAATGGTAGGGAGGAAAGACAGAAAAGGGAGAGTCAAACGGGAGATCAAGGGTCAGTAGAGTAATTTCCATCAAGCTGCAATTGCTTGCAGATGTCAGCTGTTGGTAGAGGCTAAGGGCATAAATTGGAGGGTGGACATCTATCAGAGCAGTTAGGGTCGCGCAGTAAATCGAAATGCCCATTTTTCTGCGAGTTTAGAGGAACGTTGATGTTGCACAGACCACCTGTTGAACACACACACACACACACACACACACACACACACACACACACACACACACACACACACACACACACACACACACACACACACACACACACATACACACACACACCCACACACACACACACACACACACACACACACACACACACACACACACACACACACACACACACACACACACACACACACACACACACACACACACACACACACACACACACACACACACACACACACACACACACACACACACACACACACACACTACATATAATTTACAGTTGCCTTCAACCTATCCCTGTTGGTCCTATATAAGCAATGAAAAGTGCTCATTTCGTAGGCTGGAGACTAGCTTTAACGAGAACAGTCAAGTTAAACAGACCTCTACAACGGACTTTTAATAGGTCTCGTCTGCACTGTGACTTCATTTAGCCTTTGGCGTTGTCCCATTAGGTCTCATTCACACTGATGGCATTCTTTAAAATTAGGAACACACTGAGGTGGGATGGGAGGGTGCTGTTTTATGAACCTCTGATTTTTCAAACAAAGAACCTGCGGAGAAATCCCCATGGTACCATGCGGTGCAATGAAGAAAACTATGTACGTAGTCTATGTGCATAGCTGTGCAGGTGGCCTCAGTTAACAAGCCTCGAGTCAGGGACACTGAGGCAGTGATTCCTGTTGAAGACTTGGATCATGAGAATAGCAGCTAGGAATCCAGAAGCTTTCTTTAAAAACGACCTTGCATTCTGCACGCTGAGTATCTACAAGACTAGACAAATAAGAGAAAACGGAGGATTAAAGTACTGATTAAAGCCAAAATGACAAAGGAAAAAGTTTGATTTAGAAACATATTAACACTTTCTTTGCTGGTTTAATGTTAAATCCCTATGCAATAACCATATATTTCTCCTTCTGAACTTAACTATAAAGTTCAGCTGTAACAGCTATAGCCTTACCCTGTCCGTTGCTATGTGCTAACAGCTCATTGACAATTATCCCTGTGAAAAAAGTTATGTAAAACCATATAACTTACAGCCAGACTGTATAACTTTTGAAAAGTAACATTTTCTTGCTAGTTTAATGTTGAATCCATAATGTTATAGAGTTTAGCTATAACTTAGCAGCTTTAGCCTCATCTGTTGCTATATGCTAACGACAGCTTATAGACTACTAACGTTGACCCTGTGTAAAAAGTGATGTTAAACAATTAAACTTTTTAAAATAAGGTGTAAAACGTTCCTCCCCTTGCTAGTATAATGTTTAATCCATGAGCAATAAACTTGCTCTTCTCAATACACTTATAAGAAGGTATAAGGTTTCACGTTAGCTATAGCATCTTTAGCCTTACCTTGTCTCTTGCTATGTGCTAAAGACAGCTAACCAACTGCAAAGAGCGCTATAAAGCCTTACATAACGTGCAAAAATACCTACAATGGTTGGCCTTCTCATTGATAACTGGTTACATTTATTATTAGCATGGTTATGGCACATGGGAGACTTTCAGATACTCAATACGTATGAGAGTCTTTCTGTTTGGGCTAATTATTGCTCTCACCATGCTGAAGTCTCGGTACATAAATCCTAATTTATTTGCAATTCTTGGGTCATTATTTATATATGTACATATCTATATAACAAGGAGTTCTGGAGAAACTGACAAGTAATTCAAGTAAGTGGTTTGAAGATGACTTTGGATATTACAGCATAAATCAGATAAGACTGTTCCGCCAAAGCACAAGATCTCACAAGATCCGAGCATGCCTCTGATTTACAGGCCAACAGTCAAATATCCTCATCTTCATTCAGCAATGTTCAAGAAATAGCCCTGTGCATAAAATTTGATTTAATGATTCATGACAGGGTTCACCACCGATGAGTGTTGTAATGAAGGCCTATGCAGAATTAGCCTGTTGCATCATGGGAGCTGAATAAGTGCAGTTAAGACAATCAGGTAACATCAGTGAAAACAAGGGCAAGTTTGGGCCCATCTGGCCTGCGTGCACAACTTATTTACATCTATTTCTGAGTCTCATTAAACAAGTCTTCTTTTAGCAGATTCTCATCTTTTTAAAGTCTGCCCCCGGCACTACATAAAAGCCCTAATGCACGATAAGTCTTTCAATGCAGCTTGATCGTAATGTGTGTGTGTGTGTGTGTGTGTGTGTCCGCTTGCGTGGAAAGGGGCAAAGGCAGACTTCAAAAGAGGTCTACTGGCACTGATTTCAGCAGACAAGGGTGGGGGTGGTGCATCAAAGTTGTACCCGGTTCGTGATAGACAACCTCGACGAAACCTTAAATCTACCATCAGCCTCTGAGCGCCTGTATCAGACCCCTGTCCCAGACCCCTTTGACCTGATCACTGACTCCAAACCCCATCTGGCTCTTAACCTACTTTGAGATGGCAAACTGGCTAATTGGAAACATACAGGCACACAATCAGTTGGTCTAGTGGTCAGGCAATGACATCTTTATGGCCATGCTACTATCTCATTTGTTCTTCGGAAGAAAATATAAGCATATATACTCAACGTGCTTTTACCTAAACACAAAATAAGTCTTTGTATGGCGTTTTCTACTTTCCTCACACATACATGACCAGCTGATAATACACTGACCTTTGTGGCTACGCCAATGCATATAAATTTGCATTAAGAGGAACTTAGTAACCAGCTGAGTCGGAGGAGTAAAATACAGCCGGATTTTCCCACATTCTACCAAAACACTAATTTCTTGTAAAAGTATTTGTCTTCCTGCAACAATATAGGTTATGTGCCTTTTATACGGCCTATAATCTGCTTCTCAGTATGTAGGCTACTACAGGATACTTGGTGCTCTGGATTGTCCCCCAGGCTGTGAGGAGGAGGAAGAGGATAATGCATGTCGAGAGCCCATTACCAGGAAACATCTGGAATCCCAATATGATGCTCAGGGAGCGAGACGTTCCCCTGGGTCCCTTGTGATGCATTTGGGGATTGATGCTTTTAGGCCAATTCTTACACCAACAGGCAAGAATAAAGCACAGGATTGTCATCGCAGTCCCAAAAACAGGAAAATGAAGTGGGGCACATCATGTGGTTGTTACATGGAGCACGTGGAACAGCCGAACACAGAGGAGTACGAATATCAATCGAAACGTAGCATAAAAAGAGCATACGTTGTTCCATCTGATCTATGAATGCTGACAAGTAACCCAGCAGAATGTCTGTGAAGTTGGTCCCAGGGACAGGAAATGCACTGTAAAATGTGACTGAGGCATCCAATACTCTCATAGATACTAACGTTTAATAGCAGCCACGACAGCATACGTCTGGTTTTGTCTTCACCTTGTGAGTCTGTATGCGTCATCAAGGCGAAATGTGCTTCTGGAGAGACCTACTGGGGGAAGACCTACCACAGAGGAGGTTTTAAGTACTTCAGCAGGTTTTTTTTTATAAATCCGCCCGTGTGGAGATAAATCGTTACCGCAACAGCACCACATGCAACATACAGTCGCAGAACTTCAGTGGTGTGTGTGTAGTTGAGATCAAAATGAAAACAGAATTTGAGTGTGATCCCAGAGTTTGAAGTTAGGAGTTTTCAGGCCCACGGGTACTCATGGTGTATTAGTATTAGTATGTTGACACGGATGCTGTGATTCCACAACAAGATGGTCTTTAGTTTGATCTTTTTCCTCAATATCATCATCACTCGCTCACCTGGTTCTCTATGGCCTTGCGGTTCTTTGGGTCGCTGACTACAGTCAGCTGGAGCTCTGCCATCTTCTTCATCTTCCCATCCATGTCAATCTTCTGCAGCAGCCCACGGACCTGACTTCGCAGCAGACGCACCGTGTCCTCCTTCCCCTGGCGCTTGGCCAGCAGCGAGGCACTGGCAGAGTGAATGGCCGTCACCCAGTTCTCCAGGTCAGTCTGGTTACTGGCCTGCGGGAGCAAAGAGCAATAAGAAGTTCAATTTGATGAAGTAGCATTGTAAATATTCCTGTTTACACCCTGCACAGAGGGATGGATTGATGAATCCTCTAGAATTACAGATGCTATTGCATTATTCTATCATACATCACAATACGTTAATTGAATGGCAAGCCGGGATTTCCTGGATCAATAAACGTAAACTGGATTAACTTCTATAAAAAGCAGTGTATTCTTGTTATCAAGTCGTTTCATCATCATCTCTGTGTGTTTCTTATCCGTCATGGAAGTGAGTTAGCTAATGTGCTTCACCTGGAAGAGGTAGACATCTCCGTAGGAGTTGCTGAGACAGAAGACATTCTCCTTTTTCGGGTGTTCGGGAACGGCCTGGACGATGCTGTCCTCAGCCAGGAGAGCGTAGCGAGGTGATAGCTCCTGCTCTGGAGAGCCTTTACCGTAGGTCTCATAGAACAGCAATGTACACCCTGAAACAGATGACGGCAAGTATTTGAGAAAGATGATGAGAAAGAGAGACGGACGCTTGCGTGGGTAGAGCAGAAGACATGCACGTAACATCTGTACATCCCTTCACAGACAAAGAAGAACAAAGAACGAACAATTATAGAACCAAAAATTGGATAATATACCTTTCAGGGTGACCCAGTACTGTTTCCATTTGCGGCGGTTCACAAGTTCCAGTTTCCTATCCTTGTGCAGGGTGACTAGGGGTTTGAAAGAAAGCCACCCGGCCCGTCTGACCACACCCTGCTCCTTTTCAAACAGCAGGTCCAGCTGCTCCAGGGAGCCTTCGGCCGACTCGCTGCTGCTCTCCCCCTCTTCTGTGCCCGTGGACGGGTCTCTCCTCTCGCCACCTCCCGGTCCGGTGCCCGTCTCCAGCTCCCTCATGAAGTTCTCATAAATGTTCTGGCGGAGGGCGTCATTTGTGGATTGGTGAATCGCCCCTGAGGATTGGGCCCTGGTGGCTCCCGGGAACCAGACGAGGCTTGAGACCTGGGAGGGGGAGCTGGTGTCTGCGGTGAGGCCATCGACTCCACTGTCAAAGGCATCGCTCAGATCTTTGTACCTGGTCTCCTAATAGGCCACACAAATTAAAAAAATGTATTGGTGAAAGATACAAACTAGAGGATAAAGGAGAATATTGGGGGGCAAGATTAAATTTTGAACAGTTCATCTGATTAGTCAGCAGTTTGGATGTCTCACTGAGTTCACAGGATCCTCGTTCCTCCCTACATTTAGGCAAATACCACCTTGTTAGCCCCGAGACATACACACCTGTGTTTATACTTTAAGACTTGTGAACAGAAATCAAAAAGTACTCTTTACAATTAGCCCCAAGGCACTGCCGAACCGGGAAGGAACTTCTAGAAAAAAAAAATCTCATCAAACCACTCAAACCTACTTCAAAGTCTGCATTACTTGATCTTTTGCGAGGCTGAGAAAGTGGGACAAATTTCCAGCGATGGCACCTGGGAGGATAGAAGTTGGAACCCTCAAGGCTCAGACAATTTCACATCATTTAAGGTCTGCCGAGGCTTCCCAATTCCCCAAATGAACACTTGATGGAATTGCACTCTTTCAAAACCTAATGGCAGCCTACCTATACTTGAGTAGATTGCGACATTGATTCTGCCGCCGGCAACCGAGTTGAGTGCTCTCGACATGCAGAACACAGTATGTGCCGCCGTGCTCGTTCTCCCTCTTTAACTTCTTACCTTCATCCAATATTTCCTCATCCTTGTCTTTATTTCATTGCTTCTATGTCTTGTGTGGAAAGTGACTTTCCAGATTCCTGCAAAGGAGGTATTTTCCTTCATGCATTGTGACAACAGAAAGGTCAGAGGTCAGGTTCGGGTTCAGAGCGGTGCTCTTCATCCAGTAGGAATTTAATGAACATTATGCCACCTGCTACTAAGAAAAAGACCATTTGTGTATTTGTGCATCTATTTAGGGCGGGGCTTTTCAACTTTCCCTCCCTTCATTGACCCTGCACAGCCCCGAATCCATCCACCTTCACCCAGCTGCTTCTCATTAGGAGCAGGTTCTTCGGTCTTTGGCATCAGGGTCACCGTTTGACCTTTAAACCCACAGCAGAGCTTAAGAGCCCAGGTGGAGGGCGACCAAACCAAGAGATTCTCCGCATTCTGGTCGACCGGCTGAAAGAACAAACTGTGTCCAGCACTTGGTGATTTACAGCGGCCGACTAAATGACCCTTGAGGGAGAGAGAAAACTCAGTGGACACGAAAAAGGCTTTAAGTAGCTCAGTAACTTTAACGTGAACTTTTTGCAGCCTTGTCAAGTCACTGAACAAGAAGTCCTCTGGTTTAAATAAGAAACTTCACTGGTCATAAAGTCTTTCCCAGCACCAATACAACTGCATTTACCTGCTGCACACTTTCTGTTTCCATCCATCCGTGTTTTATTTTCAACAAGCAGACCTTTTGCTGCACATGCACTTGTCGCAGCCATCCTGCATGTTGTTACTGCCCAGTGCCGGTTGTACCTTCTATATCGTCTCAGAATTTTGGCATTGACTTCATCGTGGTTCCTTCACCGTCCTTATTAACCAAACCTCATTAAAGAGCAGCTTGAGGATTAATGCAGGCGGAAAAAAAAAAACCTTCTATCAGCTTTAATTCCCGATAAGGAAACAAAGACTGCTGCTCCCAAAACCTGTTAAGTACTGACACATGGCCGTGGATCAGCAGGCTGAGATGTAGAAAATACAATACTAATGTAAAGTGAATGATGCGATCACTACGTTGTTAAGCCAGGATCAAGTGTCCATACGAGCCAATATTTAACTCAGCATGATCTGCTGTTTAAATACAAAGAGAAGCCCACACATGCTCGATCCAGCAAGGAGGAGGAGGAGGCCAGATGAACACAATGAGTTATATTCTGTCCTTTAATTTGTTGTCGGACCAAAATGACTGAACACCAATCCCTATTAGGGGATTTACTCTCTTTGAACCGTGAGGGAAGTCCAGAAAATCTGCACCACATAACAGCCAGAACAACCATAAGTCATTCATTAACATTAGAGGAGGGGTGGGGTTAAATCTTTAGCTGGGATTTAGTTTCACTCTAACAGAGCCTCTCAAAGGCTTATAGCTATTCTCTTGGCACGGCCCAAAACAGCATGCCTAAAACTTTTACAAGGCGAATTAATGCAGAAACAATTGCTCTCCAAACCTCAAAGACGGAGGAGACGCGAGTTCAATCTCAGTTTAAACAAATGTTTAATGTCAAACCGAAGCTATTAAGATTGTAGTGTTTGCGGAGCGGAATCACATGGTTCCCCAAAAACATGTGCAGGAGCCATTCAGACAAGCTGCAGTTATTTCCAACCTCTCTCTGACCCGAGCCTGTTTGGATCATCTTACTGCTGGGAACAAATCGTATGTCGGGGCCGTCTGCTCCCGGTTCCATTAGCTGCCTGTTTCTGCAGTATTCTGTTTCATCATAAAGTGTCCGCGGACTTTTATCGACCAACAGCCAGATTAAACCCAGTTTAATTATATATAATGCTTCAGCTAATGAACATAGATCATTAAATCAGACAGATTTAATATCCCACTGTAAGATCAACAACATAAAAATAAACACCTCCCCATATATCCTTATGGGATATATATATATATACTGTATTGACGACTGTAAACAAACACATCTAGACGCTTTAACACGCGACAAGAACAGAACGTTCAACAACTAATCCCAATTATTACGCAATAATACTTAAAATATACCCACCCAGATACAGTCGTCATGGCATTTGTAACTCTGCCCCCGTCTTCTCCACTGATGATCATCCATGTCAAACGCGATCATAAGAAGTACCTCTTATCCTCGTAGCATCCTCACGAAAAAACAACAACACCCGGCGCTGGCTGCCTTACAAATTTCATTTCTGAATCCCCACCGCGGCCTGTCCTTAGACAGCTGGTGTTGTCTCGCTAAGGACCAGAGGACGGTGGTTGGTTCTTGGACATGCCAAGCCTACCGCTGTGGCTCACAATCACAGAACCCTTGCCAGACAGGAAACGGTGCATGGCTGTTACTAATAGCCTCCCCTGTCTAATAAGCTGGTGCTCTAAGGTTATGAGGGATTACAGACGAACACAAAAAGAAGATGAACACAAATTTGGGCTGCGAGTGAACTATGAAGGTTATGGAGTGACTAATTCATCTTACCTGAGATTTCCTCTTCTTGCGACTGAGGCTGCCGGTCCAGTCGCTTAAGCGGCGGATGCGGTTTTTGATGGAATCTTTCTTCTGAAAGCCGGTATCAGCTGCAGCCTGCTCCTGGTGCTGATCCTGGACCGGGTAGCGGTCCAGATCCTCACTCATAGTGTGGGCTTTGGGCCTTCGACAGGGCAGGGTGTAGGACGCATACTGCCGGGCCTCGGGGCACTCTTCCTCCAAGGGAACATCCAGGACGGATGCGAAGGAAGCCCTGTGCCGCCGCTGGTCGTGGGGGGGCTCCTGTAAATGGGAGGACAGTTCTTTGGCTGTGGGGAAGGTAGCAGCCATTGTGGGGTCCCTGTATAGCTCTCCGATCGACAAAGGGGAAGACTGCTCAGTGAAAGAGTCATGTTGGCGGGTGGGGGAGTCCCCGAGTGTCCTGCTGGCAGAGCAGGGACGGTCCTGCTCGCAAATCTCTGTACTGGCCCCCCAGGGAGAGTCATACCAGGAACCATCGGAGCTCAGCGAGCTCCCTTTACTGGTCCTGGCTGTAGAGGAGGTAGAGGCTGGCGGAGGTCCACTGTGGAGGCCGTCAGGCCGACTGTCACTGGAACCAGGCAGACTAGAGGTAGACGCTGACTCCAAGTTAGGAGAGAACTTGAGGAGCTGGACAGGACCCGAAGCCTCGTCCAGGAGGAGGGCATTACCCGTAGTGTTGGTGAACTCCACCCTGAGACTGCCGTCCTTCTTGATCACCACCCTTGGGCTGCTCTGTTCCTCTAACACCTCCCGTTCATCACCGTGGGTTTGGCCATTGAGCTCTGCGCCATACGGATTATCGTCGTATTCATCTGATGTACGCCGCCTGCGCACGACACATCCGGACGGCCGATGCCAGCGATGCTCATTCGGGCTGCCCCGCGCTCCCTTGGAGACACAGTCGTAGTGACGAGTGGTGTAAGGCTGCCGGCTCTTCGGAGGGGAAAGGCATCCGTGGCCAACACATTTGGCCTTGTACCCTGAGCCTGCTGGTGCGTTTTTCCACCATGAATGGGGTGACAGAGAGTCATCTGTGGCTGAGCGGAGCTTCAGTGAGTACGGCTTCTGTGTCCCGGGGAGGACGAAGCTGGCGCCTTTGGGGCTCTGGATGCTGTACTGGCTCTCTGAATTTCCCATTGCTGCTTGAAACATTAAAAAAAGAGAAAATAACAAGAATGTTGTCACTGGCATCCTGCAACTGGAAAATGAATGCTACTTACACATAGAGGCGCTATAGTGTACATGGCAGGGGACGACATAATGCCAGCTCATCAGAGACATAGAATTAACTTATTACTCATAAACAATAAACTCCCGCAGACCTGGAACATGACTGTTAAATGTGCGGTGTCTCCATCCAGAGTAGCACAGCAGTAGGTCTAATATGATCCTGATGCCTTTCAGAGAAAATAGATACGTGTAATTCTATCACATCTGGTCATTATCCTGTAGGGACTAACCCCCCCCCCTCTTATTTTTCATCCCGTCTTCCATTCATTCTACAGAAAAGCCAAGTGGCTTCAGTCTGTCACGCCTTGTTATGTGTGAAGGAGTTCAGGACAATAAAAAAAGAACTTCCAGACTGTCCAAAACACTGACGGAGAGCCATGACCAGACAGACGTTACAGACACATAAAGTACTGGGGGGACCTGCTGTCAGGGGGAGACGGTGGTCATACTGTCTCATTCGAGGTGCAGCTACGACTAAACACCTTAAGGGCTCCTTCAGGTCTTTGAATTAGCACTTTAAGTAGATTAGGACCTAGAAACAGACCTCACTGCAAATATTATGGCATTGAAGGAACAGCCAACATAAACAAAGCTTGATGAAGCCAATGCCCCCACGATGCAGTAATGACGGAGAGGAGGAGTACGTGGTGGTAAGACCGGACTACGGACACAAGTTTTAGAGCAAATTAAAATAAAGCTTTTCCCCACACAACCGAGGTCTACAGGTCTCACACTCACCTCATCTACTAGTCTCAGATCGGAGCTCCTGCGTGAGGTTCTCTCTGCCTCATGTCTCACAATGAACTCCTTCCTTTGTCGAACGGCTCATCTGAAACAGAGACACAGAAGTTTACGTCACACTAATTCAACCTGTGCAATGATAACAGGTGTCCCAGTTTAAAGAGTAGGTCTAATCCGACGCATTCGGGAGAAGTCTTAAATCCGCACTACTTGTGTTCGTTAAAAGAAACAGAACGAGGCTCCGAGACTGTTGAGATTGAAAAAGTTTGCTACAATGATGCAGCCAGAGTAGGAAACATGTGCTCACAAAAAAAAAACCTCCACGTGCAATGAACTTCCCCGGGCTCGCAGTAGTTCCACCTCCACCAGGCTACAACACAGCCCTGTGTAGTAGTGCCACCCTGGCAGTACTACACTACAAGTTTAAAATTTCTCCTCACCCCGCCGAATCTTTCTCTCTCTCCTTAATCAGCCATCCAAACCAAATACTGGCTGCATTTTTCCGACTCCCCCCCCAAAGTAAATGACGTCGTCTTTGATCGGGGTTGGGAACGTTTTCTGAAAGCCGGCTACAGTTTACCCATCTGTTTATTTTTAAACCTTGGAATCTTTGCTTGCTCCTTTTTTTTTTTTTGCATTCGTCACTGCCAAATTTGTCCCGGGGAAGAATCCAAAACCAGAAACGGCTGAGGAGCGCTCTTTGTGGAGGCAGCAGGCACCTTTCGGGAGGGAAGTGTGACTGTATGAGTAACATAACCCTCTTACATGCATGTAGCCCACACTCCAGGAAGTCTTTCAAATAGTGCTAACTCCGCTAAGCCTCGCAGCACACGTACAGCATGTGTAAGGTTACAGTTTAAGCAGCCCACTGCCAAAAGCCCTAACCTTCAGGATTAAGTGATGTGCAGCATTAAGAGTTTATCTGCTCCTGCTTGGATGCACCTTGACTGTGAAGTGAGATTAAACAGTGCAACCGACTGAATTGACTCCTGCGAAAGAGTCTGTTTAAAAACATGAAGTCGCGATGGAAATTCCACGGGGTCTTAAGCGATTTAGGAAATAAAGCACATGATGCTGCAGGTCCTGAAGTTCAAGGACGGGGTGAAGATCCAGAGTAATGTTACAAAAAAAAAAAGAAACATCACAAGAATCCACACAAGGTATTTATTGTGTTTGAATCACGGGTGAGGAAGCAGAAGTTGAGAGGACGGTGGAAACTTGGCCGGAGACGTGATGAACTTGAGTCATCGGTCTGAGCTGATCAGAGGATTAACTGAACACTTTGTCATGAGTGACCGTGAGCACGAGGGGGGGGAAACTCTGAGCACAAATAATACTGAAACAGGAGGATAAGCTGGGGTCAAGTGAGCAAACTTAATGTGGGATATGAATACTTGGTTAATAGAAGTAGACGTGTGCAACTTGAAGTGCCGCCGCACGAGCCAGACCGAGCGCCCACCATGTGCCACGCACACTGCCAGCATCACTTGTTCACTATAAATGATTTGTCTTGTATGTGAGAGGTTGACAGGTTTGATTTATTAGAATGGGCAGTGGTCTGGAGTAAACACACAGAACGCAGCTGCCAACGACACAAGTCGGTAGAAAGACGATTGTCCGGCTTGTCACAATGACGGCTTTCTTTTAAAGACTTCTACTGACACTTCGCCTGAAAAGTTTATTCAGGCGGAGAAGGCCTGAAGCTTAAAAAAAGGCGTGCCAAAACAGAAAACCTACCGACACACACGTTGGCCCTCTGCTGTGACTTTAACTGAAGTATTGTGCGACTGTTTTCGGGGGGAACAAGACAAGTCTTCCTTTTAGCCGCGACCCTTCCACCCTCTCTTCTCCTCAATAGATTTCCTACAGGCCATCTGCTCGGGGGACCAACGCCACCCCGACACACCCTATGACCTGGCATTCTTCTCCCGCTGCCCCTGACTGACTCCCACGTAAGCTCCGTGTTTAGTCTGGCGAGGAGCGGACCACACCTCAACATGGTACATGAAGGCAGCGTGTTAAGGAAGTACCTTTTTTTTTTCCCCCTTTACAAAGACCTCTGTGCATCTGTGGAACAGGAGCTACAACCTCCCTTTCCCCCCACAAACACTGTCTGGAGGGAGCTACGCTTCCAATCCTGACCCCTCCGTCCTTGAATTTACACTTGAGGAAGAAGCTGGAGGAGAAAACCGCTGACACAGCAGTGTGAAACACACACACCACTTTTACAATGGTTGCCCAAAAAAAAAAAACACTTACAGATGAGAATATGTGCCGACAACGCTCCTTTTTCCAGCATGTGAAGAACTCATACATCACCCATGCGTGTGACAGCAAGACTGACCAAAATAAGGACCTTTAGGAGGCTTCATGCCGTTTGAATTATTACGTCGTGAACCAGAAACAATGAGGTCATTTGTTATTGGTGGTGACTGTTAACACAATCGCACCGCTTTCTTCTGTCAAATCGCAGCCCGTGGGACTCGTCTCTTATCACTTTCCTCTGGCGCCGTGACAACCGAGCTCTTAAAGGAGCGGCGCGCTTTAAGGCTTCGCTCGTTCAGGCACAGCTTGAGTTCAAACCGGTGCAGAACGACCGCACTTGTTCGTCCTGTACAAAAACAACAACAACAACAACAGGAAGTGAAGAAGATAAACAGTGTGCTTGGAGCCAAAGAGCAGCACCCCCCCCCCCCCCCCCCCCCCTCCTGCTGAGCGGTTGTCATATGAACCAGATTTAAAAAGGATCTTGTGGTTGAACATCTATCCATGAATCACTCACTGTGTGGTGCATATAGACAGATGCATCTCGTATCCCTCAAGTGCTTTTTAAGTGTCTCTCAGGCTTCTTTTATTCTGCATTTAGGACTCCTGACTCTCCAACAAAATGACATGACAGGCTTCTGAAAGATTTATACACATGTCACCGCCATTCCAGAGTCATGCCAAGAATATGAGAACGTTTCCAAACACTTTCACGCAACTTAACTTACGACGAGGAAGTTTGAGGAAGTCTTCTGAATTAATTCCGCGTGAAACGCCGACAGCCTTGGCACACGCACACGGCAGCATAACCTGATTGTGAAAGGTGGTTTTGTGTCTTCATCTACAAGGTTACACACTGAGGGCTTCTACAGAAAGAGAGGCCACATATTTTTGAGATTGAATTTAAAGCTCAAGCTGCGACCTGATGGGCACAGCGTGAGGATACAGCACTCATTAAGGCAAACAGCACACACACACGTATTGTAAGCAACACCTGTGCAGCTCAACAATAAGAACCACAATGCAACCTCTTCACCCCAGCCTCCTCTTAATCCAGTAAATAGGTGAAACAAAGCGGGAGAGGAAGATAAAACAGAGCCCATAACATCCCTTACCTCCGTGGCCCAGGCTTTAATCTAAAAAGCTCTTTGAAGAGGCTGCAAAGGCGAAAATCTAGCCGCTGTTCTCTGATTGCTGAAGTGGATTCTCCCCGTGAAGGCTCGTTCAGTCTTAAAGCAACAGACACACTCGCCGCGTCTGACTAACACACCCAGCTACACTGGAAGACATGTGGAAACTACCTCCCGGCTTCGAGGCGGGCGGCGAATCATAGTCCTCCAGGGGTAACCCGGGGTAACGGAGCACCGAGAGGAACAGCAGAGAGGGAAAAAGTGAAAGTGTTCTCAACAGAGGAGGATGTCTCCGCTACTACACTGAGATGTTTTTCCAATATTCTGCTTTTCCGTTGGCGAGGTGGAGGATGCAGAGTTTGTTACAGCCAGGGCGGTTTTCCGTCGCAGTTTGAGACGTTTGGGGCGAGACAAGCTGGCATATAACGGCTGGGAGCAATGATTGGAGCCCTTGTCTGACCCCAAATTCCACAGTGACCCCACGAGGAGGCCGCGGCGGAAGCCGGCTACTAGGGGGGGACACAGTATGTGTGAATGTGCACGAGTGAGCGTGAGCCGAAGAATAAGAAAGACAGTGTTCAGGTTGCTTTTTTAAAACACAACAGGGCCAAAGAGGAGAACACTGAGAGAGGAGGAAGCGTGTTAGCGGCGTAGCAAAGCAATTTGAACGTTCCTACGGTCCTGCGGGGCAAAAATGTGCATCTCATTTGAGCAGCTAATTAAAAACACCAGAAAAAGAGCTCATAACCTTCTGTGGTATTAAGAGTTTCTGAGATGCGCTTGGATAGCTGTGACTAAGCCGTATCGCAGTGGAGACAAACTTCAGACCGCCGTCTGTCTAAAAACACATGCACGCCTCCATTTGTCTATTGTTCACATAGCTGTGGTCCCGCAGTCGAACTGGATCCATTCAGAGAGCCACACCGCACCACAACACGGCACCAGAAGAGAACGAGGCGTTCCGGGCTGCTGCTGCCACGGCTCTCAGGGGCCCGTTGTTTATTCCAGGGGAGCTGCCGAATATTTTGGTACATGATGTCACAAGAGTGCCTGGAAATGGGAAAACATTAGAGCTTGCATGTTTTTCCCGCAACAAATTCACCTTAGTCTGAATAGCTTTTGAAAAACACGTCCAAAGCACGCAGCAGGAGCAGCTGTGGGACGGACGGACGTCCGTCAGCCTGCTGTTTGACATGGAAACATCACGTCCAGGACACAATATCAGCAGCGTGCACCAGCGCTGAACAACATTGTTAGCGGCATAATAGACATTGTGGATGAGTCTGAGCTCCTCTCAAAGCCCTTTGTCCGGCTTTAGATGAAGGTTGGTCAACACCACGCTTGGAGGGACTGAGGGGGATGAAAAGAGTGAAAGACGGGAGGTAAGACTGTGATGCAGCAGGTGCCGCGTGAAATCCCAGCCCGGCCAAATGTTCCGACCATTAATTAAGAGCAATCAAGACCCAAACAAGCCCTCCAGACCCGAACAAATCTCCCTGTATCCAAACAGCGCACACAGAAGCCCTGTGTCCATTCACATGTTTTCAACTGGCGAAACTCGCATCATCATGAATAATGAAATTATCCATCGCTCTGCTCATGTGTAGCTCTGGAAGCACAGGGCATGTCTAACAGGATTTTACATTGAGGCAATGTGAAGTGCTACTGGAGTTCGTTGAACAGCAGAGCTTTGGGATATAAGGCTTTGAAAGACCCCGAAATCCCCCCACTGATCGGGAGCTCAAAGATGACCTCTGATGGCCTTTGTGTCACCCTGCACAACAGCTGTATGAGAGGTGCTGGAGGTAAAGCAACAATATGAAGCAGACAGATAGTTCAGGCTTGTTTGGGTCAGAACACTCAGTGTCCTTTGTAATAACACTGAATAAAATTAAGATTAAGCAGTTAGTTTATAGATCCTATAAGTAAGAGTGAGAACAACTGGCTGGTTAGTGGCTCTAAAGAGTTAATATAAGGAGATGGAAGGAGCCTTTGACAGTTCTTGCAGCCCCTTTCAGCCACATACGTCCAATCTGACAATGAGCTTTATTCAACAATGTTCACTTGTCATTCTTGAAGAGAAATTTGAAGAGAATTTTGACACGTAGCAACTGTTAATGCATCGCGCTCAGCGGCCGCCCGGCACTCAGCCGTCTCAGATGGATGTGCTAAAATCAGAGTGCACCTTTAGTCTCATGTAAATTAGGCTTTTACGTCGTGTAAATCACGTCAACTTTAAACTCACGATTTCTTCCAATAACGTGTTTGATGAATATCTCCCGGCGGTTGGAGCGATGCTGGCAAATAGGTTGGAGGAGGAGGAGGAGGAGAGTTGTGGGAGAAATATGAGCTTTCAGTCAGCGTGCTAATAATTCTTGTCTCCTTCTTAAAGGGCGTGATGGAGACACCCTGCTAGCTGGAGGCTGTTTATGTTTTGATGCCATCGATTATCCAGTTGGACCGGAGACTGCAATTAAAAGTCTGTCGGGAGGAAGTAAATGGATTTGTTTGGGCATTTCAGCTAAGATTAGTACACCAACACGCACCAAACATTAAGAGATGCTTTAGGAATTATAAGCAGAGGCTCAGAGGAACTGATGGAATTCGTTTTCGATTACGCTTTAAGTCAGTCAGCAAAATCAGACTAAATATGAGAAGTGCATATCACAAATCAGGCAAATGCATGTTCAACTCTAACATTCAAAGGTTCTCCTCACACTAACTATCCTCCCCCTCTTTACCTTTAGTCCCACACACACCGACATCGCCGTGCTCTGCCAGCCTCGCCTGCTGTCAACCGAGTTCATTTCCGACACAGCGTAGCTGCTGTCGACACGCACGACTCCCGACTTTAAAACCGACCGCCGTTTGTTGGCAAATACAGACTCTCAGAAGGAAGGACGAGTGCCGTGCCTGCGCCGACGGAGCCAGATTGGAAATCCAAAATGGCAAAAGGTGGTGTAAACACCTGACGCTTTAATAGAGGAGTCACCAACATCATCCAGGTGTCTGCATCCATCTGCTGCCGGCTGGTGTGCACGTCCGTGGACACTTAACATGTGCATCTCGTTGAGTGGCAGACGGGAGTGTTCGCAGGAGATGTAGCATTTTGTATTTAAGGCCTAATTACCTAGGAAGCTGTGATAAGCATTTGTTTCTAACTTGCCGAAATATGTTGTAAATCAAATAAGGGGATTTTAAATGATGCAGAGATTACACACACAGAAACAGATACGTCTCTTGTTCTTATATCAGCCTTCATAGAATGAGTGACAGGTCGTCCAGCGTCTTCGGCAGCCACGGGGTCAGATAAGAGACCCTGAGGCTCCTGGGAAAACATGCGTACACGCCCTTTTCTGCCAGGAAAGACGGGAGTTGTTAGAGGATGGAAAGATACCTCGCTAGATTATCTCCCCACCTATAAGAGACAGGAGAAGATGGGTGACCTTAGGGAAGGACGGTTTGAATCTCAGGTGCCATCAATAACCACGAAACCTTCCCTGCGACTAAATATCCTGCACACGTGCCGGCATCACACATCTGCATTAAACCCTTTTTTTTTCAAACTGTATTCTCTCCACTGGAAGTGACTGCGGCCGTCCTCTGCGAGCTGCAGCGTCATCCGTCACCGCGCGTGCAGCAAGCTCCAGTGATTAATAAGATCAGCGACTCATTACCATAGCAATAACCACTGTGGTGTGCTGCAGCGGTCATGTGAGACACACTCCGGGCTCCCCCAGGTGATCCATCAGAGATCATTGACCACCGCGGTACAATATGAGTCACACAGAGCCAGCTGCTAGAGGTCAAACAGAATCACCATGGGCTTCAGGGAGACAATGAAGGGGACCCGGGGATTCGGGAGCAGGTAGGCGCCGGCGCGTACAGTAATCGATGATCCTGTACGCGAACGAGAGGTCACGCATAAACATTCAAAAACCGCAAGAAGCATCGATCACCGGACTCAACAGCACGGGAGAAAAACTACAGCGGGAACAGAAATCGATTCAAAATGACAAAGCGAATCGTTGAACGTGGCCCAGACATGAACTAACATGATGAGAGCTTCACCTTATAAACCGAGAAAGACACTCGGCCGGCGGATGCAGCTGAATCTGGGGTAGTAGGGCAAACAACCGAGTCCTGGCTTGGTCCCAGCAGTCACACACACACACACACACACACACACACCTGCTACGCTGGCAGGGGAGGGCCAAGCAGTCTGCGTCCAGATGCTCTGAGGGTATATGTGATGTGTGTGGTGGGTGGGAGGGAAGGGGGGGGGCTTCTTGTCCCATCCATCACTGCCACAGACACGATCAATCCCCCCTCTGCATTCTTGAGGAGCTCTGACGCCAACAGACGTTTGCCCTTGTGGCCTCTCATACTTTGGGAGTGAAGCACCACCGCCATGCCGCCCCCCCAGGAGGCGGTGGGGGGGGCACGGCGGTGGTGGTGCCAGTCGAAAACTTTATTCCGCCTGAGCGATCTGATGGATCACCAACATATGATGTCAAATCAGAAAGCCAGAGGACAGCCTGCCTGTAATGGATATGGTAATTCAAATGTTACGTCCCCGTGCCAAGGCGAGCCATATGTTCACGGGGGAACCGGCCTCCGATTGATAATGTCTCTCCTCTTTATGGCCTATTACAGGGCCAGAGTGAAGATCACAGTCAGGCTAAACAGACCATGAATCACTCAGCTGACTCTGATCAGATTCATGGGCGTTATTCCTCCTGACCGTGCGACCACGGGCTAACGACCTGGAAAACAAACCGATGAAGATGATAAGTGGGGAGGAATCATGAAATAAGCACTTAAAGCGCCTTTTGCATATCAGTCACCTGCACTGAGGTCTTTAAGAGTGACAGAGTGACAGGCGAGAGCCGGGCCGATGCCTGATAGTCTGGTTGGTTTGCTCATCGTGATCAAGGTTGAGACAGATAACTGATGCTCACCAGCCATTAAGGGCCATTACAGCCTAAGTTAAAGCTTTTCTTTTCCCACATTGACAGGTCTGAAGGATTGCATCTGTTAAGTGCCTAAGATAGAGGTTACACACTGACATCATCAAATACGAGAGCTCATTTAATGTGTTCTTACACCTCACACTTTGTGAGATAATTCATCCCAAATTCACTTGCTGGTAATGTTTTCTAGGAGAAGACTTTCCTTAATTCATCCCCAGTAATCTTCTGGACCTACATCAGAGACGTGTAAACAGAGAGCCACAGTCAGGACTGCTGCGTAAACTATCCATCAGGTGAAATCAACACTGTTTGGACGAGTGTTTGGGTACCTGGAGTCTATATGCAAGCATGTTTACACATGCAGCCTCTAAGAAGGATGCATCCAACGTACAGTACGGCTTCAGTACACACAGGCCTCACAGCTCATGGCGAGAAGAACTCATATTCTCTTTATCAAAATGTGGATAAATTCCCGAAGCAATAACCATCTTATTAAAATCTCGCTTTCCAGGAGGAAAAGCAGCAACATTAGTTCTCCTGTTATCGTCAGCCAAACAATTTGTTCTTTATTGCAGCTTCAAGCTCAGCTGGTCGTAAAAATACAGTATCGAGTTATCAAGCCGGACCGTAGTGGGTTTACAGCAAAGATAAGAGAGAAATCTGAGCTTGCCTGAAAGCACTGAGGAGAGCTGAGACAGCTGGTGAGGAGCCAGACACACACCAGACAGACAGAGGAGGCAGGCAGCAGGTCGGGATAAACAAATAATCTGGAAGTAGCCGAAATGTTATGAGCCTCTAAACAACCTCACTTCGGTCAAAAAGCACGTAAAGCTGAGTTCGGTCGCCCTGCCTGGCTCTTAAACGGGAGTGTCGCACCGTCGACATGTGACACCGTCGCAGCTGAGAGCATAAACAGATCCGGCAGTGACGGATCCTTCGGAGCTATTATAAATCACAGTTAAAAATAATTACGTGTTATGAAGTGTGTGTGTGTGTGGGTCTGATTAGGTCAAGGCACGGAGACACTGGGCTGCTTTAGGAAAACAACGTGGCACTGCTGGTCACACACACACACACGTCACATGAACCGGTGACACATCAACAGAAAAAGCACGGCGTGAGAAAATGAGCCCTGACGGTGAGGAGAGTTTTATTTTTAAGTCTGATGAAGTGGTGCGTTCATGGGGGCTACGTAAAACAGGATACCAACTTTAACAATCAGAGGGTCACAGGTTTGATCCCCCGGCTCCTTCTGTTGCCTTGTCGCCGTGTCCTTGAGCAAAACACGGAACCACTAATTGCTGAGCTGTCCGTCACCTTTAGTCTTTAACTCACCATTAAGGTACGAGCAGTAAATCCTTTGAGCACCATTACGATCGAAAAGCGCGATAAGAATGCGGAACGTAGCTGCCCGGCCTGCTCACAGGCTCACAATCAGATTCACTTCTTATAACTGGAGAAGTTATTGCCAATAAACAACCACACCTACGTGACAACAACCTGATAGGTATGCAGTTAAGTTAGTGTCACAAAGGGCATTGATGCGTACGATAAAGGCTGGTTTTTAACACGCTGGAAACCTGCAAAGACGACGTCAACACTCACAAACAGGTTTAACACTTGCGGTGTGTTTGCATCCGTTATAGGTTAACAGAGAAATGTCGCCTTGTCTTGTATTCTTGCATGTTTGTGTGCACATGTTCGTGCTTTGGTAAATTAATCTGTAATTCAAGGAGAAACAGACTTTAAATCTTAAAGTAGCTACCGAAATAGCAAAGTAAGAATTCAGATCGCACTGCTGAATAATCAAAAGAAATTAGCTGGGAGCCGTTATCGACCGGAACAGGTGTTCCTCAAAGCAGCGGGGCTGCAACATGTTTAACTAGGAGACTGGAATAAAAGGTAATCTGTGCAGGCTGCGGCGTCTCATCCAAACCTGTTTTTCTCGTCCTGTGGGCGCAGCAGCGTGCGAGCTAATTCGATTGCTGCAGAAAATGTCACAGACAAATCATTTGAAAACAATGTCCTTTGTCTCGCTGGTGACAAAAGGAACGTGCTTCGGTAAAAAGCTGATAACACAGTCGGCGCGGGCACGGAGTGGCAGGCACTCGGCTAAGCGCTAGCAGCTGTGCCACATGTGCACCGCTTCCACAGACATGATTAAATTAAGGCCCATGCCAAACTCATTATTATCCCATCTATATGGGGAGGCTCAAGAATGTCAATGAGAATCACGTTCATTATGCAGTCGTCATGCACGGTGCCCAGAAAGCAACAACTTGTGCACAATTAAAGAGCGTAAATCAACAGCGTGCTTCCAGCTGACAGGCTGCTTTCGTGACCGGTAGGAAATGATAGACCTGTCATTAATTTGATTCTGTAAAATAAATTCCGCAATCGATTGAATTACTGGTCACGGGCAGATGTGACAGCCCGGCGATGTCCCAGAGGACGAACTGGTGGATTCGACAGGCAGATGCTCCACCGGCAGAGGTCACGGAAGGTCAAGCTGTTCCATTATGAGAGGACAAGGGTGGTATTTATTCACAGCCTTCTCCTCCTTAAAGGGGGGGTGGGGCTTAGAAGGAATGGAGATGGATACTTAACCCTCGAGGCAAATGTCTGACTACAGCCCTTCCACTGTTTCTCCCGCTCAACGGAGGGGATACAGGAACTGTTCCGCTCACACCCAGCGGGGACAAAGGGCGGGAAAGGAAGGAAGAAAAAGTTGCTGAAGAAAGCCAGACGTTGAGAGATTATCTCACTCCTGAAGTGCTGCACCTCAGGCTACGTAATAACAGAGAAGAGGAGGCAACGCGGTGTCAAGACGAGACCCAGTCACTGCACTTTAATGATGACCACACAGGCTCGGTTTATACAAGCTTACCTGATGCGGCTTGTCTGGGCAATCTGTTGAAGCCGTGTGGTCTCAGACTACATCAAACTGCTCTCCGGTGTCCCCCTGCAAAACAGACAAAAAACAGATTTTAGCATTTTTCAAACTATGTGTGTAACTTGGCCTCGGCTGCGTGCGGCTAGCCAAAGCGTATTGCACGGCTCGCCAAAAAACCAAGACATCAGGCATGATGATACGGCTGGTGGTACGAGATCGGAAAGAATGAGTGTGGTCTTCCAGCTTGTTAAAATATTTGATGGCTAAGAAGAAGAAAAAAGAGAAAGCCTGTGGCACTGTATGATAGCACGATAGGCAAAAGCAGCAGGACATGAACAACCCTCCCACTTTGGACTCTCAAACACAAACACACATCATCTTAATTTAAAAGTTAATGCTGCCAAGTGACTAATGGCCTTCGTTCTGTTGGGCAACACTTAAGGGCCAATTAGAAGTTGTGCCTGCCAATGAGAAACAAAAAGGTTGAGACGTGCTCACCGAGGTTTCCACATCTGAATTTAAAAATCTCCAAACTAAACACACAAATGAATCAGAGTGGACGGGGAGCGTATACAGGAGGAATGATACATGAGGCCAATAATACAACATGACTGTGTAAGTATAGCTTCAGCTAACTCCCTGAACCATAACAGCCGTCTTAGCTGTCAGGAAAACCCAGTTCCTGGGGTTTCTCCACATTGTTATTATTAGTTCTGACCCTGCGCATGCCAGTGTGGACGTGTGCCCTGTAAAGCATCGTTATTAGTACAAAGACATGCGGACCGCAAGTTTTCCAGCGAAGGTGGTTTCTCGGCGAGAGCAGACCACAGGGCTTGCTGCCGGAGACAGAACGGCTCGCGCGCCGCACACAAAATTACTACTGAGGAGCAGGACGAGCGCCCGAGGAGACGAGAATAAACTCAAAAAGGAAATATCACAGTTATTAGAGTCAATCTGTTAAAGTTACGTGTATCTGCAAGGGAGAAACAGACATCTGGACTGAGACAAGCGCCGACAACAAACACTGATCGATACCTGAGGCAAAATAAAGGATATCAAGTCCTCTAGTTCTTGTTTGTTTTTACAGAGAAGCTGCTTTGCATTTCTCTACACACCAGTGGATCCAGTTCATGTCAGCGGGTTGGGTGACACAGCATCAGACACCTATTAGTCACCAGTCAGAGTGAGCGCTTGGATCACTAAACCTCATGAGACTCTGGGTAGATGATTTCAGACATGGAAATGATTTATAATGAATGACTTCACCGCCGCGCACGCCAGATCTTTCCACATGCAAGACTTCTATCAGTGAGAAATATATAAAGAAAAAAA
>CAAKHC010013746.1:0-11661 GCA_901007825.1 Macroramphosus scolopax | reverse complement strand
ACAGGTGCATGTTAAAAAAAAAAACTTGAAGGCTCTCAAGTGAAGATCTATATAACTGTATAAACCTAGATGTGGCTTCTGTGTATGATGAAGCATATCACACCCAAACTGGTGCACCTGTGTGTGTGTGTGTGTGTGTGTGTGTGTGTGTGTGTGTGTGTGTGTGTGTGTGTGTGTGTGTGTGTGTGTGTGTGTGTGTGTGTGTGTGTGTGTGTGTTCATGAGAGAGACTACCTACCCATTCCTCGTGGTTTTGTACTCCACTTTGAGAATCGGTTTACAAGGCTCTGGCTTCTTCCCATCCTTGGGCTGTTTTCCTAAAAATAGCCCGGACAGAAGTTCCTTTAGTTTACCGTTTTCCTCTCCCTCCTCGTCCCCTTCGTCTCTTTAACGAAGGCCCGGCTCTTCTTGTTTTTTCGTTATTTTTTTCCCCCCCAGAAGCTGCACTTAAAACACCTCTCTGAACAGACGCCAGACAATAACAAAAGACTATTCATCATCAGAGGAGGAGGAGGGGGGGAGGAAGAAAGGGGGCAGGGGCATGCGGGGAAGGTGTGACGATCATGGACGACACACAGATTATATCCATCCCAACCTAAGGAGGCGGTGCATGTACAGAATGTTTGCATGTTAAAGTGAGGCCGGTTCTACAAAGCAGGGCTGAATAATAAAGAAGCACTTTTAATAACTACATATAAATCACGGATATATAAAAGACAATTAAAGGAGGACTTATAAGCTGTACTTAAACCTGTAAAGGACTTTGTATAATTACTCATTAAATACCAAACTAATTACGCAAGCAGCATTGGGAGAAACAACTAATTAAAAAGCCTGTGTGGTGAAATCCTTTCTGAAATCCCCGACACACAAAACCAGCTTGAAAAACTGGTTAGAATTTCCCTCCTTTCATTTAATTCCTTTTGTTTCTCTCCGACTCGCTCGCTCGCTCCGACCATTTGTCGCGCGCTCTACTTTTTTTTTCTCCCCTCGTCCGGGTGAGCCGTCAAAGTCGGGGAGTCAGAGGAGTGTGGATTAAATACATCTGCAGGAAACAAACACATCACAAGGCGCTCGCGTGTGCACACGCAGATTACGCTGGTAAAGCAAATAGAGGCAGGACATAATTGAACTGACGATAATCCCCTGACTGAAATGAGGAGATGATGAGGAGCCGTGTGGGGAGACGTTAGAGGGACGGTTACAGTGGGTAACTCAACAGAAGGAGATGGTTCAAGGCGACACCACCCAAATACTTCATCAGCAGATCAACATGCACTTGTGTGTGTCTCCGCCTCCTCACCGTGTGGGGTGATTGTCTGTATCGGTTTGCCCTGGCCTCTCAAGTTCCATATGGTCAGCGTCCCGTCCGAGTGACTGCAGATGAACTGCTTGCCCTCGTGATGCCAGGCGACGGAGTGGATCGCCTAGGAAACGACAGGCAGGATGCAAAAAGGGGGGGGAGGTCAGTGGATCAGCGGGATGAGGCATCATGTGCCACCAGCTCCCTTATGCTACAAGTTGGTGGCACCGCGACAGCCATACGGTGCACGATGTCCATATGTGGTGACATTATATACTATAGACCAGCTGGTGAAAGGGAGAGAGTCTCTGATATGATGCATCCGGGTTGATCAAGGCACGTTTCTCTACAGCCACTCCAGGACTCTATAGACATTTGAGTCAAGGCTGCAAACCCAAGACATCGGCGAGAATCAATCCTACAGTTTTATATAGAGACGAGCGAGGAGGATGAGGAGCATGTCCTCTGAACTGTTGTAGGCCCGGCTCGCGATGATTTGTCTACTGACAGGCGATCAATGACAACACACGTAATGATCACAGTGTTCCAGTGAAGAAGAACCTATTGACGCCCTTTTCATAGCTCATAATTAACGCCAGTGAACATTAGATGAGACACATTGAGAGTTTTTTTTTGCAAATATGCTAATTAGAAATGATGTATTTAAATATCTAAAGAATGGCTTCCATAACAGAAGGTCGGAACATTAAATAAAGCCAGTTGTTTCATTTTTTTTCAAAATAAAAAAATAATAAAATAATAAAAAAAAAAAAAAAAACGTCTACTTTCAAAGTGTTCCTCCGCTATGACGGATATATGAATAAATCCCTCAGCATTAAACCTTCAGAGTATGGCTGGAACGTTTGGTGCTCGTCGGTCCTACTGAAGTGGAGATTAAAGCTCGGGGAACGAAGAAAAACTCAATTAGAGGAAACTGCCCTTCAACGATATCCATCCCATTAACTTCAATGCATTTGCAGAGGAAGAATAAGATCTTCCTCTCCAGTTGATTAGTTATGTTAATGCAATTATTTCTTCTGTATTGAATATTAGTTTTTAATACGTATGTCCGTAAATGTAGAGGACACATCTGAAGTGAAATATATACATTAATGTATTTAGAGTGTGTTCTTCTTATCGTCCACTAGGGGTGCTATAGATGAGGAAAAACAGCCCAAAATCTTTCAAATTGACCGGTGCATGAATACAACAACGGTCTTGAGTGCTACAAAGTTTGTGTCTTGAAGGGAGGAGGGTCTTTTATTAGCAGAATGCATGCAGCACCTGCACCAGCCTGGTGGTTTATTGGGTTAAAACCATCTTGTTCTCAGAGACGACGAAATGATGGGTCGTGTTATGCATTGACTTTTCTTTCCCTCCTGAGATATACGCTCACCTCAAGAGTCTGCCCAGGAATTAATCAGGTTCATTTCCCCCAGAACTATTTGGGATGTGTGTCATATTTTTACATAACAAAAGTTCCCCGATTTGTGTGCTTTCAGTGTGACAGCCTGGAGGATTTTTAATGGTCCTGTCTTCTCGAGTCTCCTCCAGGTCGCTGTGATGCAGAGGTCTGGTTATGTGACATCATGCTGCACAGACACTCACTCACTCATTATAATGTCAGTGACTCATTTCCCTCCACTCCTGAGAAAAAAAATAGACACGTTAGCATCGCGGTTCTGAACCTCATCACATTTTTTCTTTTCGGCTGCAGTTTCTTGATTTCCGGTTCAGGAGGACTGTTTTTCTTGGAATTAATTACAGGATGAGTAACCGCTTATGTAAGCGGATGTGTGTCCTTGTAGGCAAAGCGACAAGGGTGGTGGGATGAAGGAAGGAAGGAGGAAGAGTTTGTCAAAGATCTGCTGCCAGAAGTGATTCACAGGTTCCGCAGCGGCAGGTGTTGCGGATGCAGCTAGCGCATCCGTCCTGGGTGCAGCGGGAACGGACGCCAGGTCGGAACAAACGTTTAACGATATCATGACTGAATATTTTCTTTATCATTCAGCAGGTAATCAAGAAGATGTTCAATGCTAAACCTTGCTCACCTCCAATGACAACCAGCTACCAGTGCATTGCTGGCTGTGACAGGCCCAATAGGAGACAATGCACTATATCGAAATACACCGATTTAAAGAGACAGTACGTTATTTGTGATCATAGGTGCATCTTGGACGATTGGTCTTTGAGTGAAGGGGAACATGCGTATCACGGACCTAATTAGAAAAGCCTCTGTCAGCAGTGTGTCACACTGGGACAGCTTAGCCCTGAAGTGCATGCACACACACACACACACACACACACAAACACACACACACGCTGTCAACCAATACAGGCTTAATCTAAAAAAAACAGAAAAGCAGCATTTGGGGGCAAGTATGTCAACATTCATTTGCATAGAGTCCTTTTGTTTTGGGAGATGAAATCCACTCTGTGCAGCGGTTATATAACCTCCGAAAGAAAACCTGAAAGAAAAGCCCCCGCGAGCGTCTGTTTACCGTCGAATTCCGCGTCGAACATCGCGAGGTGCCGTCGCAGGACACGATCGCAGCAAAAACAAACAATCCTAACCGTCCTAATTAACGAAGACGTTCCGTCAGGGTCGGACGAGTTGAAGTTCTGACACATCGAGGGCTCCCGATGGAAAGTCAAGTCTGATACATCCATCAGTGACGTATCATCTGTCCATCATTTATTCCCCAGGACAAGTTTTCATCATTTCTTTCAACATTATTTGCACTTTATTTACTACATTTCCATTTGTTCGTCGTCAGGTTAGATAATTAATCCTTCAGCTTGGGCGTGTGCAGCATTTTTATTCTAATTTCTTTAAGCCAACCTAATTGGAAAATGAGGTGTTTGATGATGCTCAGGATTAAGTTTGAATGTTTTTTGGATTAATGTTTACAACTCTCCAGACTGCACGCCGACGTGATTTACGGTTTAAGAAGAATTAGTCTTTCATGATATTATTTCCACATTTGCATTGTTACCAGTTATAGAATTACAAATTAGTTCGACAACAACTTTAGACGCATCAGACGTAACGACTCCGCCGAGACCGAACCGACGTGAGAAGAATGATATTCTCCTCTCTAATGGATATTACAACGGACTTGCCAAATGACCCATCAGCTTTGAAGAGTTAAGTCGTCTGTCTGTAATCGCAAACCGCTCTTAAGGGGGGAAAGAGAAGACGTCCTAATGAAGTCCGACTTGTGTCAGATAGAGTGCAATAATTTCGTAACATTTAATCGTCTCTGACGACCGGATGGAGGAGATTCGCTGCACGGGGAATCGGAGCTGTCGATCAAGTAGATCAACCTGCAGAAGGATCTGGAAGGAGGTGTAATGCATGCAGGGCACACACAGGTACACACTGTATACCTACTTATTTTTCGGTCAGTGCACTTCTGAATCCCCTCCGGTGCGCATTAATCAGGAGGACGTGCCGGCGAGGTCGCCGAGCGGCGCGCTGCATGTGTGCTTTGCTTAATGCGGCGACAAACCTCGGTGGTGTAAGTCATTGGAAATAATGGCTCTGAGCGCTCGGCGGTGCCGCCGTCACCCCGTGAACCTCCGAAGAGTTTATTCGTCCCAGCCTATAGGCGGCGGGCCGGTATTGATTGAGAAAGTCTGCACGTCTTCTGGGGCTAATTTCACAATGATCCTCATCCGCAGAAGTTAAGTGGACAAACATTACTGGCACATTTCAGAGGGGGGGTTAATAAGAAGAGTGGGGCGGTTCCCTTTGCTTGGAACAAAGGTATAAACATTTCTGCAGGCTCCACGGCAGCCACCGGTGACGGATGATCTCTGGCTCGCACTCGATGGAACCTCCATCCTGCTGATCCTCGACTAATAATAGACGGAGTGAATATCGTCTATAACTCACGAGAAGACGTTTGTATTCACCTGCATCTGCTGACGTCCCGAGACAAGAATCGCTCCGACGGTCCCGACGATCCGCCTCGTTTTCTTCCACTCGTTTAAACATCCGCTCACGAGCGTCAGTGCTAAAATACGCCCTTAAGACCCGCTTCTTCCCTTTTTGAAATCCATCACCGCTGAAAGTAGAAAAGCCTCTTGTTCGTTTCGCGGGCGACAACTTTGATACTCTGCAAGCGAGCTTCTGGGGAGATGAGTGGGAATAAAAGCCGCACAGCAGGAAGAATGGAGTTTGCAACGGATTTGATGGCTGTGGAGAAGTTATTTCACCCACTAGGATTGTTCGCCTGAACTACACAGGAATGTTACTATCAAATGACGGCTTACATTTCAAACCGTACTGTATCAGGATGTAGTACCGGTTGTACTTCATGCATTACATCAGTATATGTTAGTTTTGGGACGTGTCTTTGTGCAAAGACTTTTTAGCTCATCCAAACGGCTTCACACTTGACGCTGCGGTGATACACCCACCGAGTGTGAAGTAGACTGGATGGACGGTTGTGAAGACGACACACACGGACATCTTCCTTTAGAGTTAGATTAGTCTATTACATGGTGGACAGGCAGACCTCCGCCGAGGCCGACCTGCACCCCTTCAACGATAAACAAATCCACAACTGAGACTCGGCTCTGCACTCGAATCAGCCGGCTGCAGACGAGCCTCCTCTTTGAAAAGCCGCTCGTGTTTGCACAGAAAGTTCTTGCAAGGCGTCAGAATCCTCCCGACTGCTTTCAATATATTCCGATCGTTCCTTTTGGCCGGACACTGAAGGTCCTAAGTGTTCCTGCAGGCTGGTGCCAGGCCAAATTAAAAGTTATCGCAGTCTGAGAACCACTTGGAAATTACAGGAGATGGTTGTGTGTTGGAGGCTCTTTCACATCGCCAGTGTAGATGATGCCGAGAGGAGAGGAGAGGAGTGAGGACCCCCCCCACCCTTTAAACTCTCTCTCCAGAGCCCCCCCGCCCACTCAGCCCCCAACCCTCTGGAGGGGTGTAACTATAGGGGTTTGGAGAGAAGAGATGAGCTCCCTCGGGAGATTCAATACTTGAGACCGTAAAGCCCGAGGAGCAGCGGGAGGATATTAGCTTATCTGAGAGGATACAGCAGAGCAAAGGCAGAGCGAGGGAGAGAGAGAGAGAGAGAGAGGGAGAGAGGGAGAGAGAGAGGGGGAGAGAGAGAGAGCTCTATACGTACTTAACATACAAAAATCCACTCTGCGATTCGGTGTGTATCTCGTCCTTGCGGTGCTTGTTATCTCAGCGTGCTTACAGCACCGCGGCGCTGCCGATGAGGTGACCAGCAGCATGAGCGCCGCGATAATCGCATTATCTTAAACAGGCGGTTCTCAGCGGCGCAGTGTGTAAGCACCGCGGACGCTGTTGTATGTTTCATGTTGACGTCGGGCGTGCAGCCGCTTTAACCTTAAAGTGCAGATTTGTGAACGGAGGATCCTCCACATGCACCCGGATCAAGCACACATTCAGTTTATATCGGTGCACACCGCACAGCTGGGACGACCTCAGGCCGTCAGGTGTTCTATCACCACGGCGTGCAAACCAATCAGGTAAGGTTGGAGTCTTATACGGGGACGATGTCACGCCTGTTAACTGTAACAGATGCATGTATGATGAGAAGAAATACAGATTTTAATTCGTATCCCAGAGTGCAGGTTTGAGCCCAGAGGGGGGTCCCGGAGGCTCTGACACCGTCTCAACGTTTTATTATTGCGTCCTCTTTTATTTATAGACACCGACCCCACGGCCCACGTGGAAGCCAATAAAGCCGCATGACCGAGTGATTTAGAAGGTTGGAACCTTTTAGAGGATGAAGTTAACCTTTGATACGCAGGCTCGCTCCGGAGATACGAACACATCCGCCGTATGAATCACGACGTTGTTCTAATACGGATTGTTTTGTCTGGACTCATATTTCATCCATTCATGCTGAAAATGATTGTTAATATCGAGGAATATTATTTTTGATTCCACGTGTGGAGGCACTAAATCTCCCCTGCAAGCAAACCAAATTTCAGCTTAATCTTCATTAAACGTCGCATTAGGAGCTGCTCGGTGCCATGGAGACGGATATGTCGCCCTCCACCCTTCTGAGATGAAGCGGGAAGTAGAAAGTCATGTTCCTTCCGAGTCAGCACTCTTTTTTTTCCCTTTTTTTTTGCACGATCATCAGTTTTCCAACTCCGATGAGTTACGCTCGGAGTTGTGCGTCTGTGCAAGTGTGTGTGTTTGTGTGTGATGTACACAAGCTTTGTCGAGTGTTGTAAACTCACACGCACACTCACTGTATACAATTCATTTGTTCATCATTTCATCCCCAGTTTCCGTATTGAAAGATGCTCTGCAGATCAGACGGCGGCGGAGTGACTGAAAGCTGTTAGAGACGGAGGGAAACAGACGGGAGATTTGCCTACCTCATCATAAGTGTAGCGATAGTCGGCCTTCTTTGATTTCAGATCCCACAGGACCACGATCCCGGACTCGAATCCAATTATAAGCTGGAGAAGAAGAGCGTCAGTGAGATAGGTAGCTGAGATGACAGAGATAAGACAGAACAGACCTCATGATGGGAGGAGGAATAAGTAATACATTTGACATTCATGCATTAAAATAAGTCGGGTGGAGGAAACACGTCCACCTCGGGATGACGATAACAGGATTGTTTCAGAGCAGCAGGAGATGTTTGAAATAGAGAGGATCTATTTATAGAAGCAGCTTCTTCTTATTATTATTGCTTTAAAACTCACATGTGCATCACCTGTAGGGACAAACTGGGTCCTGTTTTGACTGAGCAATGCTTCAGAAACCTCGTTTCTTATTGACCAATCAGGAGCCAGGATTGTGATTGAAGCCCTGATGCAACACGACCGACACAAAGTGTGCTGGGACGATGTCTGTTTTCAAGTATGTATACACACGCACACATGTTGTGTTGACCCGGTGACAAGGAGTATAAATCACCGGGTGTGGTGCGGAGTCATTGTCTCAGAAAGTCACCTCACTCATCTCAGTGACTGTGCAAACAGCTGAGCCAAGCACGGCGGTGCCAACACAAATGGCTCAGCCAGGAGAGAGAGAGCAGGGCGGCGATCGTGGGCAAGAGACGCTTGGAATCATTTTAAGAATGATCCATTAGTCTGAGGTTGACGCTCCCTGAATCCTCGACCGATGTCTACATATCAGAGAATATTTACGCGGATACCGAAATATATAGATACGTCTGTGATGGGAGCCAATACTATCAGTCGACCTTTACAGGCTCCACTGAAGCCTGTCGGTAATTAACCCAGTCGCCGTGTTGTCTTTGATAGATCACACTGTAACACGGCCTTCACTGTCGACCTCACACATGTCCCTCAAAACATGACAGAACTCTCAGTTTGATCCTTTTCTGTCTAAAACAGGATTAAGGACGACGGGTTCCTTCTGTGCACTTCACGTCTCGCGATCTATTATTGACTGGTGTCCCCGTATGACGTCGTAGATTCACCGGCAGCGTGTCGTGCTTTACCTTTCCCTCGTCCATGGGGTTGTCACTGATGTGTACTACTGGTCCAGGATGAGCCTTGGAGGACCTGATGAGAGACGGGAAGAAGAAGACAATCATTTTCCTTTTTATCCGAGTCCTGTAAACAAGGCCACACGTGTAGCTGACTCACATCAGATGGTGCTGCATGGTGTGTGTGTGTGTGTGTGTGTGTGTGTGTGAGAGGTGGGGGGGGGGCAAGTGTCTCGGAACCTTTCGGAGGAGGTCCGCTGGTGAGGACGGAGCTGCCAATCTCTTAAAGGCTGTTCAAAGACATACGCTGGTGGAACGCTGTGATGGATGGCTCTGTCAGGAACCGGCAGTCCCCAATGGCCGTGTGTGCGTGTGCATGCAGAGTGTGTGTGTTGGCATTTGCATGTCAGCAAAAGAAGCCAGCGTAAAATTATTTCCTCTCTCTCTCTCTCTCTCTCTCTCTCTCTCTCTCTCTCTCTCTCTCTCTCTCTCTCTGTTTGTGCTTCACCCTCCAGACAGCCGTATGTCAAATCTCTTCCTGCGCCACGTGGCAGCAGATTTTACCCAACCTGCCCTGCCTCCAAGACATAATGTGGGCTGAAGAGCACCAGGGAAGGTCGCAACGGGGAGAGAGAGAGTGACTGTTAGAGCCTGAGACGTAACCCTAATACCAGCGAGCGAGGGAAGAGGAGAGGGAAAAAAGGGAAGGAGCTGCAACCAAATGTAAGTAATGCAAAGGCATGCGAGGCCAAATCCTTGAGTTGGCCCAGTACTGCAGGGTTGTTAAGTGCTCTCACAGTCTGACTCCGGAGGACGGAGATGAGATTTGCTACAGAAATGTAAGATTCAAATCCAAAGCAGTGATTTCTACAGGATCTGTGTTGTAGTAGAAGATAGCAGGCAGGTTGTCTTTATATTTAGTCTGTTAGTGCTGCTGCTGCTGCTGTTGATGTATCTAACACCCATTCACAGCCTGTCTACCAGCTAACAGCCGTCCACAGAAGCATGCACAAGCACAATTAAGACACATTTTAACAGCCGACCTGTTCATAAGACGCATAACAAACAATCACCTGCTTGTTAAATTACAAACGCAGCTCGCCCTCCCGTCCCACAGGGTTTTTAAAACCTTCTTATTAGAGGACAGAAAAAGTTCCCCCTGCAGACTCTCACACATCTGCCCTGTTAAAAAACCTGCTCATCATACATCAGACATATTCCACAAAGTCCACAAATGCACATCCAGGGTTCGGAGATAAAGCAATCACCATGGCAACAGAGGCAGGACGGGCAGAGCGTAGAGAGAGAGAGACAGGCTCCCCAAAAAAAAAAATTCCTCCGTACCCTCGCACACAACCAGACGTACAAACAAAACCCCTGCTTAACCACTTCAACACGCTCCTGTGACCACACAGTTCGCCTGTGTAATGCTAATGACTCTGTGTTTTGCATACAGAGCAAGAAAGGTCTGCAGGGACAAGAATATTTGGGTGTGTGTGTACGTCGGTGCGTGTGCAGCCCTGCATGTTTTGTACAAATACATGCTTTACCGTGCACGCCTTGTACTGCATGTTTCTGCTCATGCTTGTTTGGGCATGCTATTATTCCCATTACTCTTACCAACATACCCTTTGAAGTAAAGTCACACATGACTACTACACTTAATCTCAATATATAATGTAAATCATGCAGCCGTCTTCGGTGCATTAGAAGAAAACGGAGAGTTATTGCATTCGTATATTCACATGTGTGCGCCAGAAAAACAATTGTCTGTTTAACCAACAGTGCAGACACACACACACACACACACACATACAAAACAAATAAATATCAACACACATGTTCGTTCGGCGAGCCCATATGAAGGGTTAACGACACACAGCACACACACGTGCACGGAGTCGAACATCTGGCGTAACCTGGGTTGACACTCTCCGAGGCGGCGGAGGCACGGTCGCCATGGCGGCGTCTCCGCGGCAACGTGGCCCGAACAGCTCGTTAGCTGCACGCCCACAACGTATGGCAGCCCTGAGCAGACCGTGTGTGTGTGTGTGTGTGTGTGTGTGTGATGTTGGTCTTTCACAGCTTCATCAAGTCGACGTCTACGCCTGCCAAACTCTGACCGGAATGATTCGTATCCGAGTCCGCTGGATGTTGAGAGGTCGTAAGTGTCCTCGACAAGCTTTGAGGACGCCGCGTGTTGCGGTTCTAGCTTTCACTACCAGCTGAGCACCTCGGACATGCGGGCGCATACATAAAAGCATGATGAATTCAAACATGTATGTGCGGCAGTAGCTTCGGGGGTCCTGAGTGGGGGAGCGGCGGGGAAATGAAACAGGACAGAGGAGGAGAGGCCGCAGGCCAACATGTTCATGTGTCATAGCTAGCTGTTAATACTTTCGCCACCCCTGTCCGACTACCCCGCGACTCTCTGCACCCACTGACCATCGACACGGATCAAATCAAAACACACACACATGTGAATAAACACATATGTAAAAACATTCTATGGCACACACACACACACACACAGAGTCCAGAGTCCAGAGTCTCTCCAGGACGGTAGCGGAGGTAGCGGAGGTGTGAGTCATCGCTCGGCCTGGCCTGGGGGCCCCCCTGGCTCAGCTACCGCCGCGGCTCTGAAATAGAAGGGCCCGAGGGACGATGACCCCGGTGCACGCCGTACCTCAGCCTCATTAAAGCAATCACAGGAAGTGTGGTGTAGTGGCGGAGGGCTTAAATACGACAGCTTGATAAGAGCACCGCAGGTGATGACATCATGTCAATATCAACCTTTATTAGCATGTTTGTTTGATAAATGATACAAAAAAATAATGAATTGATCGTCATAACGGCCTGCCATTAATTTCTTTCTGTCCCCAGACTGATA